>JBBKCR010144586.1:0-37426 GCA_037577295.1 Ladigesia roloffi
CGCGCAGAAGCCCGCCGAGCTCGGCGCAACACGACGGCAATTTTGCGCCGCGCAAGCCATAGGAAACAATGGGTTTTGGAGCAAAGCGCAGCGCATGCCGCGTTCGGTCTGAAACCCGCTTTACTCTAAGACTGTTTTATATTCCGTATGTTCTTGACATATTTTTGGTCTTTTTCTATTTAATATAGTTTTCTGAGCTTGCAAATACATCTTTGAAGAGTATAAACAGCACCATAGTCCAGCTTTTGAATGATTTTTTACTGAACTGTTGCTTTTACTCTCTGGTGGTCACTGCAGAACTCTCCAACCTGATTATTATTCGGAACAGCAGCGTGTCTGAAACTCCCAGCTCACCTCCACAGCAGAGACACAGGCCCAGCCACATTCAATTCCACATGATCAAACATGAGGATTTAATATGGGTGAGAACGCAGCTAACTGCATTCAGAAAAAACATCTAGGTATTCACAAGTTGGCTGCTCAATAAGCTGTTTGAGAGAATGTCAAGAGTCTAAAGCTGTCTTACTGTAATAGCATGTTTTGTACTAATCTATTCATAACTGCCAGATGTTTTGAGAGTTTGTGTTTTACATCCCACTCTGCTGACTGCAGAAGGAGAGTTTGGGCCAAGGTTCCTTCACACATGTCTACAGGGGATACAAAACATACTGCCGGGATGGAGAATCATATAAAACAGAGGTCCTGCTGAAGGTTCTGAATGCAGAACACAAAAACAGCTGGGAGGTGCGTTCTCTTTTACACACTAAACATTGACAGGGGAGAATGAAGGTATATCTAAAACTTTTTTTGAACTATCTGATGACTGATTTGACACAACATGACACAAAATGAAGTATTGGGCCGCACCTGTTTTTCAGGGTTTGCGCAAGACTCCTTAGCAGTCAAGGACATTCTTAATGCTTTAGTATACCAACACATTGTGAACAGTGCCATGCGTCCAACTTTGTGAATACAATTTGTTGAAGAACCATATCTACTTCAGCATGACTGTGTCCCAGTGCACAAAGTAAGCTCCATAAAGACACAGTTGGATTACTTCATTGTGGAGGACCTGACTGGCCTGATCTCAACCCCATCCAAAACTTTTGAGATGAACTTGAACTGAAATTCCAAGCCAGACCTTTTCATCTAACTTCAGTGTCTGACCTCATAAATCTCTACACAATAAAAGGACACAAATCCCCACAGAAACTCCAAAATCTTATGAAAGCTTTCCAAGAAGAGTGGAAGTTGTTATAGCTACAAATGTAGGACCGACTCCATATTGAATATTATATTATGTATTTGAATGCAATGTCATTACAGTCCCTGTTGATGTAATGGTCAGGTGTCCCAATAGTTTTGATCACATAGTGTACATTTGCTAATTTTCTACTTTACTGCATTTGTATGAACTAGCATTTCCTCATTCATGCCACCGTTTCTTTTACAGTCTTTCTTTGAAGCAGCCAGCCTGATGAGCCAAATTTCTCACAAGCACCTGTTGCTGGTGTATGGCGTCAGCGTTCACAAGTCCAAAAGTATGTTTCTGTCTCTGCTCCCCTATAGCACTCTGTGTGTTTCACCCTCTCTTCTTTCGTGGGTCTTCCTTTCTTTTGAAGGGTACTTTAAAAGCTCTCAGAAATTGAGTTCAACTATTGGATTGTTCACTACTCTAATATCACTAGTCTGTCTATGGAAGCAACACTGGCCCAAGAACTACTTTATTAAATGGGTCATGCAGTGACGCAGAAGACTAAAATCTCTGCACCAGGTCATTATTTGAAGAGTTTCTTTAATGGGAACTCAAGTAACCTGCACAGAACCCTGACTACAACACATCTCTGGGAAGAGCTCTGGGAAGATTTGTAACACTGATTTTGAACCAGACCTTACATAATTGTGGGGCCTCTGGCCTTAGTCCTAAGGTAAGGCAATGGGCAGCGGTTTTATTTTGGGTTTTTTTGGTTTTTTGTTGAAAGTCAACCAAGAAAATATGCTTTTTTATGCATTTGTAAATATCATTGAAAAGCGAGATGGACCCAGATTTGAAAGGTTAGTGTAAGAGGTCCTTCATGAGTCAGAAATCTCTGAATGGACTGTAAGAACTCTTAATGTGAAGTCACTTGAGCACTGAGTATTTTAGAGTGGTGCTTGTGATGTGGGTCTACTGATCTTTATACGCTTGATGTGACCTCATCTGCCCCCTGTGTAATCCCCATGTGATGTATTTCAATGGTTGCAGACATCATGGTGCAGGAGTTTGTAAAGCATGGAGCTCTGGATCTTTATCTGAAGAGGTCGTCCGTGTCGCTCAGCTGGAAACTGGATGTGGCCAAGCAGCTGGCCTGCACACTCAATTTCCTGGTGAGAAAACGCTCAGGGCCATTTATTACAGCCTAAAAATGGGAATTTCTTTCTTTTTTGTGCTCGACCACTTTACCTCATTCTAACTGGTACAATTGGGGTATGGGGGTGGGGGTTTCTGATGCGCTCTACGTCTTCACTGTTGTCTAGGAGGAAAAAGAGGGTGACACAAGCCCCCAAATATGTGGGGGACACATGCCTGTGCCAGTAACACATGAATGTATTATTTAAGATTTGTTACACAATGTGAATTAAAATACACAGGCTAGTGAAGCTTTGTCCTAGCACGAAAAATTAAGGCATTGTCCTATCATGAAAACAAAAAAGTAAGAGATATTGTGTGTGTGAGAGAGAGAGTGAGAGAGAGAGAGAGAGAGAGAGAGTGAGAGAGAGAGAGAGTGAGAGAGAGAGTGAGAGAGAGAGTGAGAGAGAGAGTGAGAAAGTGATAATGTGTGTGTATGGGAGTGAAAGTGTGTGTGAGAGAGACGAAAATAACTAAACATCAAATACAGCTGAATGTCGAGCAAAAAGCAAACTGTTTAAATCCAAATCCCAACTCTGTAGTAGCGGCTTTTGCCTTTTTATGAAGAGATTTTTACCCACTGCCACAGTAAGTCATATACAAAATTATGATTAGTAAGCAAACAATAGAAACAACTGATAATTGCTTAATTCTACAGTTTCAATTTGTTTGTGCACTCCAAATAATCAGTATAAAATTAATACCAAAATCAAACTGTGTGAGGATTTAAGTATGACTGACAGCAAATGAAATATGAATAACATTTGAGTTACAGCCATGGTTGGCCAGATGTGTACTATCCTTTGCTTTGTACAGGAGGAGAAGAATATTGTGCATGGAAACATCTGTGCAAAGAATCTGCTTTTGGTACGAGAGGGGGATCCAAGTGCAGATAACTCTCCTTTTATCAAGCTGAGTGACCCGGGCCTCAGTGTGGCCATGCTGGGCAGAGAGGGTAAAGTTTATTTATTTATTTAACTTCACGTTTATTTAGAAACCAGTTTTAACAAATCAGTCTCATCTCCCCACTACCTTGTTCTTTTTTAATAAAGTAAAATGAAATAAAAGTTATATGTTTTAGGTTTGCAGGTGAAATTGACATTAAGAATAAATTAAATAAAATGTAAAGAAAAATATTTTAAAAATACATACTGTACAGTCTTGAAAAACAGTTTAGGAAGCCAAGATAGCTTAAATATGTCTTCATTGTTTATCATAATATAGAGAAATAAATGTGAACACAATAAAAGTAACATTATTAACATGTTGTTTAGTATACATGTTTGTTTCCTGGCTTCTTATTTGGGCTGCAACATCGATTAAGTTGATAAAAATAGATTATTAAAAGCACTGGCAATTAATTTACTAATCGATACTTTGTGTCACGCAATGTGAGCGCGGAGTAAACACTCTCGGTCTCTCTCTCGCTTCGTAGACAGGGCAGAGCAAAAGTTTTTAAAAAACAAGCGGAGCTTGAGGAAAGATACAATGTCGGAGGCAGAAAAAGGGCAAGGTTGGGTGTGTGAGGGGGACTGGGTTGTTTCGCGTGTTTCAGCGCGTTTGTGTCAGCGCGTGCGTGTAGCGCCGTCAAGAAAACACGTAGCGTTAGTTCTGTGCTGCAAAAAAGCTTTTCTTACTTAGTAAATTTGTCTCGTTTCCAGTCCAGATATAAAAAAAAAATTTAATCAAGGTTATTAGATAAGAAAAATTGCTTGAGAATGTTAAATGGTGCTTAAAACTTCTGTTTGAAATTGTATCTTATTAAAATTATTTTTCTTAACCCATTGGCAGATTATTTAGCTTGTTTTAATCTACCAGTCATTACATTTTGAGGTAGTTTCTTCAGAAAACAAGACATTTCTTATGCTATTTCCTGTGTCTAGTAAATTAAGATTTTTTTTAGATATTTGGACTGAAAACAGGTAAAACTTAGAGTTAGAAAAGCATTTTTTGCAGCATATATTCTGTGCTTTGTCTCAAAAAGGTTACTTATTGAGTGTGTGCGCTTGCAGGTTTGTGCATTTACAGGGTAGTGTAAAAAACAAGTTCTGCCATTCTAAAAAATCTTAAAAAATTTTCTGGTTTGTATTTTTCTTTTTTTAATAAATTATTTATTGCTCTGGCAGCTCAGGTGGCACTTTAGTTTTCCGATTAATTGATTAATAGCCGACAAATGAATTGATTATTAAAATAATCGCAGCCGTACTTATTATTATTTAGTGTTCTCATGGAGACACTCACCCAATTCAAATCACAATGTACTTACTTGTACTTGTTCTATAGATGTATAAAGTACTTATTGATTTGATATATAGCTTTACATGTAACTTTTTCATATGTCACAGTACTCTTTGTATAGAAACGTGCATACAGTTTGTGAGTGCATGTGTATGTGTGTGTATGTGCAGTGGTTTTAGACAGAATCCCATGGGTGGCTCCAGAGGTACTGGACACACTCGAGTTGGGGCAGCAAAGTGACAAGTGGAGTTTTGGGACAACGTTGTGGGAGCTTTTTAATGGAGGAGAGGTTCCACTGCAGCGCCTCGACCCAAAACAGGTATACCTAATATTTTTCTGTGTATGTATCCATCCATCTATCCACCCATCCATCCATCGATATAAACCCCCGATATTTGTGAGTGTTACTTTTCAAGAGCTGCCATTAATTCTCATGAGGTGGATTTGTGATATGGTAAAAAATATATACCCCCAAATATGCTACCAAAATCCTTTCATTTCATTTTAATCTAAGCTTAATACATTGCTCTTAAAAAGGAAAAAAAGGAAACCCATATTCGTACTGTACAGTTTACACTGAACTGTTGTATCCTGCAGTGCTACAATGTAAAATACTGACATTATACCTATGTTTTCTTTGGTATAAGCAGAGTAAATACTGTTATCATTTTACGAAAAACACAAGAACACTCATCTAAACACTCGAGATAGCTCCACACTCTGGGAAACTGTTCTGATGAGGGAATGCTGGCCTGTATCTACCAGAGATGTTTAACCAGGCTGCACCCAATATACAGTTGCTTTTTGTTCTCTCCACAGTAAATGTTCTCTTTTGTTCTCTCGACAAAAAAATGTATGGGAATTTATCTGAACTTTTGTTACTCTGTTGTTAACATATACAATTAGTAAATTATCTTATTCTTCGTAATTTAGTACTAAACTGCATTAAAAAAATTTGCCCATACCAGATGGAAAAATACTTGCACATATTAAATGCAAATACTAAATGGGAAAACTTGTGTACACATGTTTTTAATCCAGAAGTTGGGTCAGATATATTAGCAACAAAATATGCTACAGTAAGGTCATATAAAACGTACTACAGTAAGGTCAAATAAAATATGCTAAAGTAAGGTCACCAAGACAAGCGCTGTGAAATGCCCTACCAAAACAGATGTCATTATTTTAACCTTTAAAATGACTTCATACAGGAAATGAAGGAAAATAAAGGGAATTAGTGCACAGATTAAGGGGTAAATCTACTGACTTTGTCCCTTACTTAATTCAAATGAAGTGGTCTGGTGTATTTAAGGGGTAAATGAAGGTAGGGTTAAGCATATCTGAAGTACTTTGTGTTTTGTTGTGATATGTGTGTTTCATCTCTCCGTTTTACTGTTTTCGAGTAGAAGCAGCAGTTTTATGAGGAGAAGTCTCATTTGCCCTGTCTGGACTGGACAGAGTTAGCGGACCTCATAGCACAGTGTATGGAGTACCCACAAGAACTTAGACCATCATCCAGGAGCATTATCCGACACCTCAACAGTCTCATAACTTCAGGTAGTACACACAGCATACGCATTCTATAGATCAGTACACAAATGATATATTTTTAGCATCATTTTGGCTGGGTTATTGTTGTGATTATGTACATATGAGTACTCATGAGATCTGTACGTAATATTAAACTGCTACTACTTGTGGTAATTTATATTGCACGTTATCATACACAAAATGCCAGTCAATGTGCTTCACAGCAATAGAATATTAAAAAATTAATGAATGGATAGAATAAAATTAAAGACAGCATAGAAAACCTCTAAAAGATGAAAAGTGCAGCAGAAGTGTATATGATTAAAGGAAGGCTTAGTGCAGTTTTTAGCAACTTTTTCAAGCTGGCCACAGCTTGTACATTTTCATTCATATTCCTTTATACAATAACTAATAATAATAATTACCAGCTAAATTAGGAAGACTGAGTTTGGCAGCCTAAAATCCTTGGGGCGGCTGGTGGCCTTGTGGTTAGGATGTTGCTCATTCTATCAGAAGGTTGTAGGTTCAAATACCAAGACGGTTTGTGATGCCACTGAGTTTCCCTTGAGCAAGATACTGTCCCCATGCACTGCTCCCCAGGCACTCCTTGTTGGCTGCAGCCCCCTGCTTCATTTGGTGGTTGGGTTAATTGCAGAGGGAGAAGTTTGTGACTGTTAGGGGATACTTTACTTTGGCTCTAATTTACATTTCCATATATACCCAAAGATTATGAGATTCTACATGCATCTGAGACTCTGCCTGAGAGAGACAGCTTCTGGAGGGCACTGAGCGCACCCAGCCAGCATCAGCAGGAAGTGTTTGAGGAAAGACACCTGCGTTTCATTTCTCCTCTGGGGAAGGTGAGCACTCATGCAATCACTCACATTCAACACTAGAGGGTGGTAATGTATTTAAATACATACATTCGTCTGAGGGCAGTTCTGTGTGTAGTGTCATTACAATCTATGTTATTGCAATGGCCAGGTGCCCCAATACTTTTGTCCATATAGTGTATAAACACTAAGGTATATGAACACTCTTAATTACTTCTGTTTGAAATAAACCCCTCGCTAATAAGTGTATAAAAGAATGCTGTGTTTGCCTCAAGTCAGTTTGTGAAATTTCCGCTCATATAGATATTTCCCAATAATCCATAAGGGCTATTATTGAGAAAGGTAAGCATCTAGCAGTAAAAAAAGCTGAAGTGTGTAGTGTGTAAAAAACCCCTCCTGTGTTGCATCCCTCACTACAAAGTTTCAAACTGCTTTTGGAAGCAGCAACAGCAACTGTGTCAGAAATGTCATGGTCCAACAGCAACACACAACCTCATTTCATTGAAGATGCCAAGAACTGGCTGGAACTGTGTTAAGCACTTCTGGAGTGATGAAACAAGCTTCATTCTCTGGTGGTCTAAAGGTTGATTCTTGGTTTGTTGGATGTCAGGAAAACTGCATAATGGCAGCAGTAGAGTTTGATGGAAGTAAGATCACAATTTGGGCTTGTTTTTCAGGGTCTTGGCAAAGTGTCTTAGTTCCACTGATGTGTAATGTTCATGTTAAGACATTGGTGAATTATGTGCAGTTTGGGGTATGTCATTTCCTTTCTCAGTGTGCCCTTTTGCATAAAGACATGGAAAACCTCCAGTGGTCTCACAGAGCACTGACCTCATCACAGCTGGGCACTTTTAGGCGTAATTGGAATGCCGACTGCTAACCAGGCCCATTTGTTCAACAGCAGTGCCTGGCCTTACATAAATCCCTTTAGACTTAATTGCCACACATTCTCACAGTCACACCCCAAAACACAGAGGAAAGTCTTCTCAACTTAGTGAAGGCTATAATAGGTTCAAAGGGTGTGGGCAACGATTATGTCGCATGGTTTTCAAATGGGATAACAAACATAATCATATGTAGGAGGGACATCCTGAACGCTGGAAATGGTGAAGGCAGGGAGTTCAGTAATAGGGCGTGTCTGAGTCTGAGACCTCAAGAAAATTACATGACATCGGAAGGTCACTCTTTGATGTCATTTGTTTTTTTTTTTTATTCTTAATAAAGAGGGTTTAAAATGTTCTGAAATGTTTTGAACGTCCCTTGTATGATGATCAGATTCTCACATATTTGTGGCCATATACGTTACATACAGATGGACTTATAATTAAAATCTTGATTGCTTAAGGTCCAAATACTTAAAAGGCACAATTTGATTGCAGTGTTTTAATCTGACTGCTGTGAATTGTTTTTTCTCTGAATGCCTTTTGACCTTGGTAATCACTTTTCTATGGCCTATAAAGCACTTTTTGTTCAAACAAATAGCCCAAGCCTGAAGCCTACAATTCTCATAGCTTACTATTATTTTTCCTTAGAATACAATAATAATTGTAAAGTTGGGCTTTTTTGCATTTAATAACTGAGATGTAAGTCTGTAAGCGCCATGTCATAATTCATGAAGGAAGGCATTCAAACATTCAGCAAGAAAGACCATGGAGGAATCCCCCAAACACACACAAACTGCAAATAAGGGCACTCCTGTGCTGTTATAGCATGTTCTGAATACAGATAAAATTGCATCGCTGATTCAGCACAAGGATCATTCGTGCTGCATTGGGATGGGGTATACACACGTGGACAAAATTGTTGGTACTCCTGAAAATTTTCCAGAAAATCAAATATTTCTCACAGAAAAGTTTTGAATTAACACATAATTTGATATCCACATGTTTATTCCCTTTGTGTGCATTGGAACAAAACAAAAACAGGGGAAAAGCTAATTTGACATAATGTAAAAAAAAAAAATCCTCAAAAAAATATTGGCACCCTTCCAAAATTGTGCATAAATAAGATTGTTTCAAGCATGTAATGCTCCTTTAAGCTCACCTGGTGCAAGTAACAGGTGTGGGTAATTTAAAAATCACTTAGTCTTTGCATAGTGTGTCTGTATGTGCCACACTAAGCATGGACAACAGTAAGAGGAAAAAAGAACTGTGTGAGGATCTGAGAATTTTGGACAAAATATCAACAATCTCAAGCTTACAAGTCCATCTCCAGAGACCTAGATGTGTCTTTGTCCACAGTGTGCAATATTATCAAGAAGTTTGCAACCCATGGCACTGCAGCTAATTTTACTGGATGTGTATGGAAGAGAAAAATTTATGAAAGGTGGCAACACAGGATACTCTGGGTGGTGGATAAGCAGTCGCAAACAAGTTCCAAAGAAAGTCAGTCTGTCCTACAGGCTCAGGGAGCATCAGTGTCAGTGTGAACTATCCGTCAAAGTTAAAAGTACCTTTGCTTGAATAGTTCTGTTGCTGTGACAATGCCTACGAATTTAAAACATTGCTTGACACATTTTAGTCGTTTGTTTCTGTCAGCTTTAGATTCATCAAGTTTTATTTTGTGTCTGGGCAGCATTCAATCAAGGAGTGTGATGAAATCAAAATCAGAGCTTGTTGCTACAGTTCAGTTAAGCATGAGAAACCGCACAATCTAAAAGAGGAAATTAAGGGAAAGTTACTGCGGCATCTTCACCCTACACTCAGATTTTTCCATATGCTTCTTGATTGTTGCATTGTAGCTAATGGGACAAGATGCTAGTTTAGTTAGTTAGCTAGCTTGCTAATAGGTAGGCCACAGCATCACCACTGGTTGGAATCACGAATGGAAGTATCAGTACTGGACATAAAATCAATAAGTGGACTATATCCATTTCTTTACTTTGTGCAACCATGAGTGACTTTTCAGACCTTTTCTTCATTTACCATTTGCTGTGAGCAATGATGAGGTTTTATTACATCTTTGAATTAAATTGGAATTTAGAAGTAATTTTTAAACATACACATATTTGGCCTTTGATTACTATGTATTTATATACTGTATTTAGACATTTTTGGTTTAATTTGATGAGGACAAATGTCATATTTAATAAATTTGATTTATTGATTTTTTTTATTTTTTTTTATTGTCATGTCCCTGGTATTTATCATTGTCATTACCACTGTAGGGTAACTTTGGCAGTGTGGAGCTTTGCCGCTATGATCCGCTGGGTGACAACACAGGAGTGTTGGTGGCTGTGAAACAGCTTCAGTCCAACAAGCAAGCTAACTTGGGTGACTTCCAAAAAGAGATCCAGACCATCAGCACCCTGCACTGCGATTACATTGTCAAATACAGAGGCATCTGCTACAGTCCAGGTAAGAGAGTCCAAAAATATGGTACATATCTATAAATACTAAACAATATAATTTACCCCTAGAATAGCAAAATACTCAAAATAATATTGCTCAGAAATAATACAGTTGGATACTGCCTACAAGAGCTGGCTGATTTCAGTCATGGTAAAACCAGTTAGGCTTGGGAATTGGGGAAGTGTGGTGCACAAGTAGGCCTATGTCACCAACATGAAACATCTATAAACAGGGGTGCACATAATATTTTTGGGTTGGTTCTCAGGGGAGAACCTATGGTGTTGGTTTTTGATGGTAGTGCAGCTTATCTTGTACCTGTGCCAAGTACATTGTCTTTGGCAGTCATCTATAGAAGAGCTGAAACATGCGTGAACACGCATTATGAGCAGTATGTGGGAACAGTACCTTGCTCAAGGGAACGTCCGTGAAGACACTCACAGTCAAGGGATTCAAACCCACAACCTTGTGATCTCACCTTAATCGCTAGGCCACCAGTTGCCCAGAAACACCCGCCCTGGTGTCTAAAATTTGTTGAATTGAAATGACTCGCCCATCCTGTCTGTAGGTCGTCTGAGCATGAGGCTGGTGATGGAGTACTTGCCCTATGGCAGTCTCATTGGATACATGGAGAAATGCAGACACACTGTCAACTCCAAAAGACTGCTGCTGTTTGCTTCCCAGATCTGTAAGGTACAAAGAAGTGTATGCACACTCACATTCACGCGCAAACTACATGCACACACGTATATCTACATATATATATGAGTGCAAGATTTTACTGTTTCTGATGTGCCACTGATGTAATTGTGTGTGTGCAGGGGATGGAATACCTACAGAGTCTGCGTTATGTTCACCGAGACCTGGCAGCAAGGAACATTCTGGTAGCCAGTGACACACTGGTGAAAATTGCAGATTTCGGCCTAACAAAGCTAATTCCATTTGATAAGGAATATTACCGGGTCACACAGTTTGGAGAAAGCCCAATCTTCTGGTGACAATCAACTCAGTCTTTATGTTATTAATATATCAAATTTGAAATAAACCTCTGCTTAAATAGATTATGCGGAGATGATGGTTGGTTAAAAAAGAAAAACAAGATTGACATTTGAAATCAGAAATTCAAATTGTATCCACTGATTAGAAGATTGTTAGTTAATATACATATTTACATATTAATATACGTATTTATATTATGAGGCTTATATATTTTATTGCAGAATTGTCTGCTAAATGATGTGCAGCTGTTATTTTCCCTCTCAAATACTTGTAGTAGTGCATTGAAATTCCTGCTTTCTTTTTTCGATCTTCTCTTTCTCCAGGTATGCACCTGAATCCATTTCTGAGTACATATTTTCCCACAAGTCAGATGTGTGGAGTTTTGGCATCGTTCTGCATGAGCTGTTTTCCTTCTGTGAGCTGAGCCAGAACCCCAAAAGAGTATGTGAATATACAAGCCATGCACAATTAACCATTTTACACAGAGCCTGGTTAATAAAGTTTTTTTAATCACAAATGCGCAACTTCCCAGCAATTCACTTAAAAAATATGTACATATACACAATCTATGCTGCATTTTTAGTGATCATGTTTTCTTAGTGAAGTGTGCTAAAATATAATCCATTAATTGATAAGCTGTTAATGTGTTCTGATATTTCTTTGGAAAAAACACCATAATGCACAAATATTTATACACGTTTAAACTTTTCGCTGTGATGTCAGCACTAATCAGTACCCAAATGTTTTAGGTTTAAATCATTTTAGGACTAAGAATTTTAACAATAAAAAGAAGTGGAGAAAAGAGGACATTTTATTTGGAAAAGAAGACATTTTATTAATAATTAAACAAAGTTAATTATGTTTTCAAATAAACACCAAAAAAGACAATAATGTGTATGACCACGTAATGATAATCAAACCCAATTGTACATTTAGCAATATATTATAAATGAATGTAAAACAGTTATTGTATATAATAACATGTCTAATTGTGTGTGTGTGTATTTGTGTGTGTGTGTGCGTGCCTTTGTGTGTGTATGTGACTGTGTAGTTGTTCCTCCAAAGAATAGGAATGGATGTCCAAAGCTCCCTGATGTCTGGCAATCTGTTCAGCATTCTAAAAGACAACTGGAGGCTCCCAGTACCAAATCTGTGTCCACCAAAAGTAAAAAAAAACTCACCTCACCTACAGAGCTCACTAGATACCACATACTGAATATTAATAATTGGAATAATTTAGCTAAATCACATTTACACTCCCCCCATTAGCTGTGCTCTGAGCTATAAGGCTAACGCAGCTAACAAATAGTGGATTTTTTTGTCTCTCAGCATGAGGAAAATTGCATTTTTTTCAGGATTTATATTTTGTAGGTGCAAGTATTCACCTAAAAAGCTTTGCCTTATTTTTTAAGAGCTGCTGACAATATTTCTCCTAATTAAAAAAAAATATATATTGTTCATTAATGCATAATTGTAAAGGAAATAAAAACATCAGAAGAAGAGAAATTATGCAGTGTTGAATAATTCAAAGAGAACAAATTTCTTGTTCACTCTTCATCCATATGGCAATAATTACCTTTGACGTACTTCTAGTAGTGTTCTAACATACAACTGGTTATATTACGAGAGTAGAGTGTTGATTACAGCAGTGTTTTTTTACTTTTCATTAAAGATGAACAATGAACTGACTGCAGGCACATTCAGTTCAGAGGAGACAGACCAAACTAGTTCTTAAGTATTTGTAATTTATCTTTTCCTGGTTTTGAGGTGTCAGATATCTATCTGGCACCAACTGGCTCAGTCATGCACAGGAGTGGGCAGTATGCCAGGACATACCTTGCAAAGTGCCAGGGTTGTCCCTGGCAGATTCTAGGCTTTGCTGTTTCTTTTGTGGTAACTAGCTAGATCGGATAGGCAAAAATACAAGAGAGCAAGACAACTTTGCAAAATTTCCACATTAGAAGCTAGATTATCTGACATGACTTAAATATAATTTAAAATGTCTCTATATGGCCAAACAACAATGGGAGGGGTGGCCTAGTGGCTTAGACACTTGCCTTTGGACCAAGAGGTCATGGTTTTGAATCCTACCTTCAGCATACCACCACTGGGTTCCTGAGTTGTGCCAGAGAGACTGTCCCCTGTGGGTTGTGAATAGAAGTTGTTTGGATTAAAGCATTGGGTAAATGTACCCACCAATCCAGTGCTGCCCATGTAGTATTAAAATGGAGTTTGTCCCCTTTTTATTGCAGTAACAGCCTCAAACGTTTTATATTAGTTGGCCCATTGCAGTGAGGATTTGATTACATTCAGCCACAAGAGCATTAGTAACGTCAGGTAATGAATCTTACTCTACTCCAAAAGCGCTGGATATGAGGCCCATCACTCCAAGGAATGCAGTTTCACTGCTTTACTACCCAGTGCTGTGGGGCTTTATGTAATTATTTTGCAGATTTTTCTTCCTTTAATTTTATAGCAAAAGTCAAATGTAGTATTATTATAATTTTTTTTTTACTATTTTCAGTTCTTAACAACACGTGTGCTCTTCTTGTCCAGGTGTACAGCATGATGATGCAATGCTGGGCCTTCAGCAGTGAAGACAGGCCTACATTCTCCCAACTACAGGACCTGATTGAAAACAACTTGCAAGATGAGAGGGAAGGAATGAAAGGATGATGGGATAAAACTATTTGATAAAAATACTCAAGTGACTGGACAAATGTATTATGATTGTTTCTATTGTGCTATAGAGCAGCAATAGGTCTCCTTATGAATAACCAAGATACAAAAGAAGTGGTCGGTAATTGGTCTATGATATCATCCCCTTCAGCAGAGAGTGAGTGTGTGTGTGGGTGTATGTGTGTGTTGGAGAGAGAGAGCGAGAGAGAGTTTTAGAGATAGAAAGAGAGAGTGTGTGAGAGAGAGAGATATAATTAGCAACATAATTTTTACTCCAGTTTGTCAGATGTTATAATGATTTGGTAATGCAATATAATCAGCACAATACAATGAGTCCTTATTCGATGTCTGTATGATAAACAGAAGTTAGGTTTTAGCCCTATTCCATTTGTTTCATACTGTCCATGTATTACTTGCATTACTTTCAAAGAACTTGTTTCAAATTTTAACAGTCATTTTGCTTGCTGTAAATGTTTGAAGGAAATCACAGGTTCAGGATTGTTCAAAGTTGTGGTAATAGGAATCAGACATTATGTTGCCTGAGATGTTCTGAAAACATTTTTAAAATACAAGCAAATTGTTAAGTGCAGGGCATTGTAAAATAGGGAAAACAATGGACAGATTAACAATTTTTGTATATAGATTCACTGGTTAGTTTGAACAGCAAATGTTATAAAGATGCATCAGTATAGGAGTTGTGGCCCAGTACATATATGCATCTTCTCAGGTGGAAACCAAAGCCAACACAAACATTTTAAAATGCAGAGACCTATGGCAGAGACATTTATTTACATAACATGGTGATTAATACATCAACTAAAAGTTTTAATCGAATATCTATCTATACCAACATTGTTTCAATATCATGGATCCCTTAAATGAAAATAGCTCTTAATGGTTGTGCCAAATTCACAATACAGCTGTATGAGAAAGAGAACTGAGGAAAATCTTAAAATATATATCTCTTCTCAATGAGAGTGATTACTTCCTTTACACACTGAACAATATTACAAAATATATGGAAGTTTTATGTTTATTTTTGTACCAGAAGACTGTTGCTGGAGTTAAGAGGCTAATGTGGCTAACAAGCATCTTATACTCTACATAGCAAAACTGCTAATTGTATGCCTAAGTCAGGGGTGGGCAAACTACGCCCGCGGGCCACTTCCGGCCCGTTGGTCTTTTTAATCTGGCCCGCCGAAGATTGGTAACTCATCTGTGTCTCGGGGCGCAAAGTCGCAGGGTGGGACAGGGCGCCTGCTGGGCGGGGCCAAGCACGCGGTCTGAAGTTGCTCAAAAATGACATACCACTTACTAGAGCTTAGATCAGATCCAAAAAACAAAAGCCGAACATACCCGAGCCTGTGCACCTTGTGTCCCAAGACCAGCCTGGCCTAACACATTAACTGTAATCATCTGCCCCAAGCCGGATTTGAACCTGATATTTTTAATATGTGGGCCGTTAAAACACATGTTCTCAACTGTGGGTGCATTTGTAAACTGATTCTCTGAGGGCTCCGAGTCCCTCAAATGCTGGATTATGGCCCGGCCCAGGTTCGGTCAGAGAATCTAAACTCTACCACTTACTGTGTTAGGAATTTCGGTTCATTTCAGAATGCTGGTGTGTGACAGCTCCAAAAAACAAAGAGCCGGTTTCTTCGGCACCCAAACTGCTCTTAGTTTATTAACATCTGTAGCCTCATATTTTAGCCTAACTTGGTGAATATGAATGATTTCTAGTTGATTTTAGATTGTTTTACAGTTGACGTCTATAGCATAGTTATTGATCTAAGATTTGTGTTGTTGGCTGTGTTGTTTTCTTATTATGATGTTTGTGATCAGGTATTTTCCCCTTCAACCTACACCACAATTAATGCATTTGCATAAATATATTAACTATGTTGAAGTTATCGTCAGTTTGGCCCTCCAAAACAGTTCAGTTTTTTCGTGTGGCCCCCTGTAGAAATGTATTGCCCAGCCCTGTCCTAAGTCATCATACACACACCTCAGACTATATGGAGTTTAAGGCAGGGGTGGGCATCTCATATTTGTCTTGGGCCGTGTCTTGGGCGGGTCCGGGCGGCGGCTGAGTCGTGTCGATCACCCATTATGAAGTTATTCAAAATATGCATTACATTAGCACTGTGAATATCACATACGCCAATGCCTAAGGGCATACCACTTACTAGAGCTTAGATAGAGTCCAAAAATTAAGACCCAAACCTACCCAAGCCCGTGCACCTTGGGTCGGAGCCCAGACTGGCCTGACAAATTAACTGTTATTTTCACCTGAGCCTAATTTAAACCCGCCATCCAGGATGAGTCCCTACCTCGTGCCCGTAGACCCCAAGACAGGCTCCAGGTACCCGAGACCCTAGTAAGGATTAAGTGGTTAGAGAAAATAAATGAATAAACTGGATAATGTGACTAAACTTCCATGCCTGCTACATTAGCCTCATAGCTCCAGTTCAAAAATAAAGGAGCAAACACCAGATGTATCTTGGCTGATCAACTACATTTTCAATAAAGGTGGAAACTTTGCAAATGTAGTCTGTGAACAGTTTCTTCAAGAATTATATTCAGAAGTGTAACATGTGATACCAAAGCTTTATGAGCTAAATTTTTGCTAAAAAGATAAAATAAATAAATAAATGGGACTATTATACAGCCAAATATTTGAAACTGTAGATCATGTATGAGGTAAACTCTATGAGAGAATGTCTGCATTCAGTGTTCAGACAGGATGACCGACGTGGCCAGAGTGTTTAACTGGAGGTGGTAACGCCTCAGGAGCCTCTTTGCAGTACAGATGCTTTAGTGGAAATTTTGTCAGTGTAAATATTTCTTAGGTCAATAAGCCCTGTTCTCCCATATGTGAGATGGACAGTATATTTTGTTTTATTTTTATGTTACACACCGGAGGTGAACAGTAACTAAGTACGTTTACTTGAGTACTGTACATATGTACAGTTTTTGAGTATCTGTAATTTTGGAAAATTTCACTTCACTACATTTGAAAGACAAAATGTTACTTTTCACTTCACTACATTTTTAGCTAGGCTCTCGTTAATCTTTCAGTTCTGAAAGTGTGTGCTAGTGTCTCACTTTTCTAAAACATGCTTGTTTTTTTTTAGCAGATGACAGCCTCAGAAATCACCAACAGTGTTACTCCACTTCTGCACTCAGTAACACTGCAATGCCAGCATTTCTTAATCATGGTCAGTAACAGGCAATTGTAATTATGGGTGTGGCCAATTAGCATATCTTCTAAACATTTAGAGCTCAAAAATCCCACATATAGAGTAGCTGTTTGAAAAAGTGCAACATTTAGATTTAGAGCACAACATTTCTTTTTTAACACATTTAGCTCCTGAAAAACACATTTAGCTCTCTAAATTTGTTACACTGTTTTTACAAACATCACCCCATAGAATTGGGACAGAATACTTGAAACTTGACTTGGTAAAAATGACTTTTTAACATCTCTGAAACGATTTCCAGTGATTCAGTTGTCAACTTGTTCAAACATATAATACATATACAAATCTTTTGTGCAGGTGTGTAGTGTACAATTCATTTTTATCAATTTGGGTTGTGTTTCATTCTGTAACATTCTACCATATACCTTTTGCTACATCTTTTACAAGCCAATTAGATGCATTAGGTATTGTAAAATGTGGTGGCAATAAATTAACAATGCAGTGAAATGTGTACTATTAATACTTGGAAGCTACTACTTCAGTACTTTATCTTATCTTATTTGACTAGTGCTATCTGTACTTTCATTTAAGTAATGAAGTTAGATGAGAAGCAAGTGTGACTGTGTATGGTTTAGGATGTTCAAAGTAGTGTGATGTGAAACTTGCTGAGTGAAAAGTTATGACAAGGACTAGTTGTCCAAAGTGTTTAAAGACAAAATATATGTGTCTTTTTAAACATTACACACATTAAATATAAATGTTTGTTTACTGCATGCTTCTTTAAAAAAAAAAAAAAAATTTGTGAATAAATTCATTATCCATCACTGAAAAGCAGCATCATATTATAGTGGTATAAATGGCATACAGGTATATACTTCATCTAGTGATGAGAAACATGCGATTGTCTGTCATGTAACTTGAGAAGAACGGCACCTCCACTGTCCTGGCAATACCAACTAAGCACTGTCAAATACAAATAAGCCCTAACACAAATATCAGTAATCTGTCTTTCCTGTTTCATTTTGCATAGTGAAATATCACTTACTTTAATGTAAAATGATTATCCAGTTTCATCACATTTATTTGCATAAGATTTGCAACACACGCTTATTCTGCATTCCAAAGCACAAAGGAGGTACTTTGCAATGTTGGCATTCCACATTTGCACAGCACATATTTACCTACGGCAGCATCAAAGTGGTTTCATCTATATTTTCTATTACACACCTTTATAAATGCTTCAAGTGTCATTTAAAAATGAAGCAAAGAATCAGCTTTAGATGTCTTGCTTTACCCAGAACAATGATATTCTGAAAATATTTGATCGTGTGCAGAATACAAGCAAACTATTTGTCAAATGCAGTTTTCAAATGTGGCACTACTAGCATTTTGTAGGGTTCAAAATATACCCATACATACCATTTTCAAAATTGGTCATACATTACAGTTATCCAACATTCATTTCCATGTTTGCACTTGTGTGGTTATCATGCAATCTCTTCCATGGTCACCAGATAAAAAGTGAAACAGGGCAAGCATTTGCTCTGACTTTAACCAGGATGGCTTGTATAAATGTGCCCTGAGGGCAAAGCCCACTCTCCCAGAAGTCATCAAAATAAGATTTAATATTTTTATACACCCGAGATTGATCTACACTGTGGCTAATTATATTTTGAAGGCATCATCCATCTCCACTTTCCTTCAGTCTGCAGTAAAATATTATAGGCCTAGTTAGATTAGATAAGAAACACTTCTCTTTCTCTCAGGGAATCAAACACCACTTCTCTTGAACCGCTTTCACTCAAATAAAGCAGCGTTCAGACAGTTTTCAGTCTTTAGCACCCTCGATGGTGAAATGAAATCCCTCTTCCAATCAGATCTGCAGAGTCCTCGCTCTCTTCAAGTGTTGTCTTTCATGTCAAACTACGTCATCTTGTTATTGCTAATATCTTAGGTCCATGTTTTCCATATTTAACCTCTGACATTTCTTTTAAAGGAGCACAGAGGGACTATAGAAAGTATTCTCTGTTGCTGCAACATAGCTTGGTTTGTGAATTTTTCTGTTTTGGATGACAAGACCCTAAAGGGGATAGTGAGGAAAGCTGAGAAGATTATCAAGATTTCTCTCCCCTCTGTCAAATACATATACATCACACACTCCATCCACAAAGCCACTAGTATTGTGGATGAACCCACTCACCCTATACACCCATACACTCCCTTCTTCCTCCTCCTTTCTGGCAAAATAATTTGTGGCATTTAGACCAGAGAACAAACACATACCAGAACAGTTTAGCCTTACAAACTGTTCTACTTTAAACAACTTACACCACAACTGCCACTGTAAACACCCCCTCTATATATTATATATCACACATCCTCTATCCTGCTGCTCTTATTTGTGCAATTTTTTATTTAATGCTGTCTAACTCTATTCTGCATTTTTGCTCATCAAAAAACTGCAGCTCAAATTCAGTATCTGTGACAACACCTGCACTAAATGCTGTCTTGTCTTGTTGCTTTGCTCTTCTTGTGTTTCCTCTTGTCCTACTTTGCATTCTGCATGTTTTGTCCCATCCGTAGTTCAACAGTTTAGTGGTGTGTCTGTAGCTGTTCTTGCGTTGCATCATGGTCCAGGTGGAATATTTTTCTTTTCATTGTGTACATTTTAGGTTGACTTGACTTGATGAATGCTCTAACAAATGATGTAGAGAAACAAATAAAGACTGTATACTGCAAAATGCACCAGGTAAGTGTTCATAATTAAGTGGCTAGAATGGACCAGAAATAAATGCATGAACATCTGTGCAACCAAAGAAGAGGTAGTACACTTAAATGTTAGAGCTAATATTAGATAAATCCTATAAATGATCTCAGTTAAAAAATTAATACCTGATCGGCTGTAACTAAGACTCTAAAAAAAGTTTTTCTTGCTTGTAGTTCCAGAACAAACACAAAGCAAAACGTGTTTTTTTCTGAATACACATTACACCTACACACAGCAAAACCAGTTTTACAAAAATCAACGCTAGTGAAACAGGAAAATCCAGTGAAAAGAAAAGGGAACAAAACCACACATAACACTGCTGTAACCTACAATGAAGGCAGAAAGAACTAAAGACTAAAAGCAGCTTCTTTGATGTTTATTTTGTGGCCTCCCTCTCTACCTTAAACTGCATAGACTGTTCTCATGACTCTACTTTGAGGCCCAATATTTGATTGCCGAACTCATGTTTGTCTCATGAAGCAGTCTAAAATATTTAATTTTTGAGAAATAAAACTATATGCTGGCAAATGTGTGTTGCCAAGACCAGAGGCCAGTTTACACTGTTTGTGTAATTTTATGATACATTAATATCAGGCTCATACCTATCACTGAAGCACAAATGTGTTGGTTCATTGAAACCTCAAGCCCTTTAAATTGTTACATCACTTGCAGACTAGACATTTGACATTTTAGCCCCAGTGTGTGCTGGCTACGATGATCATAACCTACCATGTTTCCTTTTTTCAGATACAATGAAGCTTTTTTCAAACGTTATGGTCACAGTTTCCCAGGGTGGGAAGAAATGCTGCTAGCACATCAGCCAACCTTGAAACCAGTGTTACCTTAGTTCATTGTGTAACCACAACAGGTGTGTGTGTGTGTCTGGTGGGCTTGGTCATTCGTTAAATATTTTAAACCCCAAAAAGAGCTTAGGTTAAAGTTTATGTCATTTAGCTGACACTCTTATCCAGAGTGATGTACATCAAGTAATTCACATCTGTTCTTCATACCTGTATGAGGTCTGAGCTCAGAGCTTAGGTATGAGCTTCGATACAAGGACATGATTAACTGTGATTTTTAATAAAATAATCTGAACTCTCTCATATAAACTAATACAGTACTGTAGAAAAGTTGTTTGCCATCTCAGAAAATTATGTGGAAATCATTTTCCTGGACAGTAAGCATTTACAATTATGTGCAAATTGAATGGTGCCCCATTGATCTGACATGGTGCCCAATTTAACTGATTTTCTAATTGAACTGAATGTAAAGATGAACTGGTATAAAAGTTCATTTTTAAATCAACATGTTAAATTCAAGAAATAAATAGAAATAATCACTAGTTTGTTTAGGACATCTCACAGATGCTTAATCAGATTAAAAGTTAGTGAAATTACTCCAAATCAACTCTTTAAACTTTTAGACATGTTTCTAAAACCATTCCTGAACTTTTATTTAAGTGTAGGATTATCTTGGTGAAAGAGACCACATTCAGTTAGGAAATGCTGTGGTTATAAATGGGCGTACATGGACTGCAACTATGTTCAGGTGGGTAGGATACGTCAAAGCTACATTTTAATTAATTCCAGGATTCAAAGATCATTGCCCAGATTATCACATTGCATCTGTTGGCCTGCCGAGGTAGGACAACAGAGAACATCCTGGCACTACAGGATCTACCACATCCTGACATCATATCCTAGTACTAACACTTCCCCATATAAGTGACACACATGCAACTGGTCATTCATTTGTAGAGGCTATATAGCCACAAACCAGTTTGCCTACATAGCCCACATGCAGCAAGGTGCAATGCACATTATGTGCTCATTTCTTTTTACCATAGCCAGCATTAACTTTATGTGCAGCAGTAATTTTTCTGGATTGTACTAAATGGGTGAGCTCTCAGTGCGTCTTGGGCACCCATGAGCCTGTCGCTGGTTCACAGGTTTACTGAGCTTGGACATCCAACCATCATAATTTGGTCCTTGTCAGAGTTGCTACTGTTTGTCCATGTATAATGCATCCAGTACATCAGCTTCAAGTGCTGAATGTTTACTTGTGGCCTAAAATATCCCACTCCATGACAATTGACACTGTAATGTGAAAAAGTTCGGTAAAAGAGGTAAACGAGTTTGAAAATTGGTGGATGTCTACAGGTGTTTGGTGAAGAATTCGCTGACATTACTGTAACTGACTGACAAGGTTTACTGCTCACTGTGATGCTGGATCTAACATTTTACCAGTACACTTGTGTATATTGATTGGATGAGTTCCAATTTCTGAATCACAACAAATTACATGTATGTCAATGATTGATTGCCTTTGCAACAAGTAATCAATCCAATTACTGTTTCCCCCATTACAACACCATTACTGTTACTGACAATAAAATGAGCATTACTGTAACTGAGAACACAGAGGCGGTTTTCATGCAAGCAGGGTCTCTCTCAGCCATAAGACCTCTCTTTCTCTGGGGGGTCTGTGTGTGTTTGTGTGTGTTCAGGGCCGGGGCCGAGGCCGGACACATAACCAGTGATGATGATTGGTGTGTCTGTAGATGTGGTGTAACTGAGAATGCGATGATTGGCTTAGATTTAGTAAATTTCCATGGTTTGCCAATCAGAGGCAGAGTAGTGCGGGTGTTCACACACAAGCACACGCACGGTCAGTCTCACACACACCAACATCCAGGAGCATAGGCGTTCTACATGGGGGGCAGGTCCCCCATATAATTGCTCCTGGCCCCCCTTATGGCTCTGAACAGCCAAATATTAAAATATAATTTTTATAATCTCGACATGCGCTGGCACGAAAAACGCTACGTGTGTTCTACGCGGACTACTTAAAGCGCTACACGTGTGCACTGACACACACACGCTGACACACGCATGCAACCCCCCACCCCACTGCCCCGTTCGCATATGTGCTCCCCTAAAAACACACTGGCCTCCCCTCGGCCCCCCTGGATAATAGTCTAGAACTGCCACTGTCCAGGAGTCACAACGATGGCAAGTCCAACAAATTCAAAGGTAGCTTTTGCAAACTGGAATTTGGAGCACTACTTTTTCCTTGCTGAGGTGAAAGGCTACAATGACGTGCAACTTGTGCCCAGGAAAAAAGCGTATCTCTGCGTCGGTGATCAGTGTACAATGTTTTATATTTATTTCATATATTAAATTCGATTTTTTTATTTGCCTGAAAATTAGTTACTTTTAGAATGATGTAACTCAGTTACTAACTCAGTTACGATTTGTGAGAAGTAAACTATAACTAATTACTAATGACTAAATAAACTAAACTATAACTAATAGCAGGAACACAGCACCCAGGGAGCAGTGTGTTAGGTCTATACCTTGCTCAAGGGTACCTCAGAGGTAGGGCTGGGTTCAAAAAATCGATTCACCGATCAATATCGATTCTTGTTCAAAAAACGATATCGATTAAAAAATTCACAGATCGATTTTTTCTTGTCGCCACTACTGTTTGCGACCGCACAAGGAACGCTATAAAACACTCACTCCACTCCCGTAGAGCAGCTGGGCGGAGAGTGGCTCAGGGGTAGAGCCCTGTGATCAGAGAGTGTGGGTTCAATCCCCAAGACTGACAGCAAGTTCTGAGGTACTAAGTGCTGTACCGTCCTCACACGCTGCTTCCAGTGCACTAAGTGCCGGTCCGCTGCTTCAATTAGTGAACGGGTTAAATGCAGAGGAGGAATTTCTTGCTGTTCACACTGTGTACATTGGTGGGTTCACATAGATCATTTTCACTTTTCCTCCAGAAAATCTCTTAATACCTGAAGTGTAAAAGAGTCTTATCAGCAGAACAGCAGAATTTCCTAAACTTTATTTGCAATGGTTGCTGAGCTAGTGTGTATAGTTTTAACCTGTTGTGGTCAATGTTGTTTTTATATTTTTATTCAACCAATTTTATGGTTACAGTTGTTTAGCCATTTTTGTGGTCATCATTTCATTGTCAAATAGACATTTTCAAAACAGGGCTACTAACTCTGTCATTGTTTTAAATGTAAGAAATTAAATAAGACCTGGAAATTCTTTTCTTCCTAAATTCTTTTAATTCATTACTCTCCCTCTCACTCTGTTCCTCATACACACACGCACACACACAAACACACACACACACTGTTCCTGTTAGTTAATCATGTTCTTCATGTGCTTGTTTTAATTTCAATATAGAATATTATAATGTTGGACTGGATGAATTATAAAATAAACACTGATTGGAAAAGTTTGCTTTCCATAGGTAATATTGCAGTACAGTCAGTCAGCATAGGGATATCCTCCACTAAAGTCCATTTATAACCAAGACAAATTAGTGTTAACACAAATAAATCGGTAAAAAATGAATTGATATCGAATTGAAATGAATCTGATCGAGGATTGAATCGAATCGGATCGAGAATCAAATCGGATCATGACATTGTGAATCGGAATTGGATCGATTCAGGAAATCGGCAACAAAACCCAGCCCTACTCAGAGGTGCCACTAGCTCTCCTGAGGGGTAAACCCATAACATTCTGATCACAGGGCAAATGTCCTAACCACTAGGCCACCAGCCATCCCAGCTGCAATTTATAGTGATATGAATTCCCGTATTTCTTTTAAAACATCACACTACCCAGGGAAATCTGACTGTCTAAATTTGCTTTAGCATTGAAAAACTAAACTGAACCTGTGGTCATATTTACAGCTCTTCCAGTATGTTGTTAATACAAGTTCAGATCAAGTTACACTCTCACAAACATATTTGAGATGTAAGATCAGTTTTATGTGTACACACCTCTCATAAGTGTCTTAGGATATTTAAAAAAAATTTAATATAAAAAATGCTTAGACATCATAGTAGTTTAAAACATTCAAAACAATGGTCCGAAAATAAGCCAGTCTTTTGCCTGTGTGTCCAACCAGGTATGCTTTAAAAAATTAAACTTTGTTCAGACATCACGAAAAAATTTCCAAGGACTAATACATTTCTTTTTCGTTTTTCATAATCTTATCACTCAAATTTTGAGAACTGTCATTTTAACAACATTTCTGTCTGTATATTTATGACTCATCAAATTGTCCCTTTACAAACATCCAGAATCCTGTTTGACAGATGCTAACTTCTCCTTAACACCATGTAGGGAGTTTAGTGGGGAGAAAAGTTAAACATTCTTATTTTATGGCTGTTCTGGAAAAGACTATCCAGGTTTGATCTTTACTTTAAAGGTAGGTCAAACCTCACTGAACAAACTCACTGAACAACACGCCTATTTCCCTAGGGAACAGTTTTGGTGATACCAGAGAGCACTAGCCCTCCTGAAAAAGCATTATATACAAATTTGTCAAATAATGAAATATTTATTGTACCTATAATTGACTATAGTCAATGTGACATATATTACATGCAATTTAAATGGCAATCAATTGGAACAATTTTTACTTTGTGTGCAACAGAGGCAAAGCTGAAACTCACCCAGAACAGCACACCGAGAACCATACGACTTCGATCTGCCATACCACTTAGAACTTCGATCTGTCAGAGACTCTGCCTGATACAATGTTCCCTCAGAAATATGCCACAATATACCCGGAAATACACTACTCACAATAAGTGGATGTCATACATTCATTTGTTGGTTCACTTCAGACATTTTTCACTTCATTTTGTGTTTTCCATGTAATGGTCTCATTGTGTACAGCTGTGCCTTAAAATGGGGCCAATATCAAAAGCCAACCATTTTCAATGTGGCACCAGCTTCAACATTCTCTGGGTATAAAACATTGTAATTGTCAGTAAGTCATTCCAAGTTCATGATTAAAAAAGCCATGAACACACAACGTCACTTAATGGACGAGCAGCGCCACCTGGCCATGCAGCGCCTTTGGGTTGGTGGCAGGCAGTCAGATGTTGCTCAGGAACTTGGTGTGTCTCGAAGTGTCATCAGCAGATTTGCATAAAGACATAGAACTACTGGCAGAGTTAATGACAGACCCAGGAGTGGAGCCCCACAAGTGACAGACCGCAACAATGACCAGTACCTAAGGACCTATGCACTCAGACTCATGTACTCGCTATGCGACTGCCACCCAGCTGCAGGTGGAAACACCCGACATTGACATTGTCAGTTTTTGTTCTTTGGGGCTATCCCTGTTATTTTCTAAATGTTGGGGGTAATAAATTTTAAACTAATGAAAATGGTGTTTCTTTTCATACATTATTAGTAATATCAAAGGGAACTTTTACTTATTTCATTAAAATTCTTTTGATTTCCAAATATGCTTGGTCATACTGTTACACTGTTATACTGTATATGCTGTGTGTACAAGTTATATTGTCTATATACATGTCATATTTTTTATACTGCTTGCACAACACCCAAACCTTAAATAGCGTATACTCAGGCTGCTAGTTTACTCATCTTATACCATTTTACACCATATACTTTTAATACAGCCTATACTGGTCATACTTTTTGCACATATTAATTTACCCATATTTATATACAATGCACAGTGAACTGTCCATATTTTACCTTATTTTAAACTTCTTATTTGCATTGTTTTGTTTCACAGTTTCTTCTGTCTGTTACACTACATGTACACTGTGAAGCCTGAGCGTCCCCATTTTGTCTGTGTATTTGTATATGGTTGAGATGCTAATAACGTCCACTTTGACTTAGACTTGACTATGAATTCACATTAAACACTAGCTGGTATAAATACTGGTTTGGGAGTTGCCCCAGTGATCAGGAAGTCGTGAGTTTGAATCTCAAGAATCTTAGTGGCCCCACTTAGGCACCCTTGACCCCCACTCACTAATTCCTGGGAGCTTTGTCAGGGGCTTCCAGCTGCTGCACTTGGGGAATGGGTAAAAAACAGAGAATAGGTGCTGCTATGTGTTCCCTCATGACAAATGGACATTCTAGACTCTAGACGTAACACTCAAAATTAATTTTCTTCTTACCCATAATTTGGTCAATAAGCCAAGACATATTTGGTGTCTTAAATGAGCTTCCTTACTTTTACTGTGAAGCTACAATGTTAATGTGCCTCAAATGTTGATGGAATAAATTCTTTAGAATTAGGTAATTGTGATTGTAATAAGTCTGTTTTTGCATCTGAATTTTGTGTAAACTTTAGTTTTACTTATAGACACTAGTCATGCAGCATCAGAAACTACCAAAGCAGGACTTTTAGAGATTTCTTAAATGAAAACTTTGTCCAAAAAAAAGTCAACAATATTTTCCATTTACCTCAGGTTCAGTATCAGCCAGGTTGATTCAAAAAGTTAGCTTCTCCTGTTTAGAAAAGGAACTGTGAGGCTAACATTGCTAACAATCATTAAAAGTCAATGGTCATATAAATCGTTTCTGAAAAATACAGTGCTAAAACATCGCTACTAAAGCTGCATTCAAGTCTTCACTTAAAAGTGCCACAGATTTGTAGATGTGATTATGACACATTATGACACACTGTGTTATACAATTGAATAATGATTACATACAATACCAGGGCCCTATTAATGTTTAACAATAGCATTCATTTTCTGTAACCACTTAATCATTACTAATGTCGTGGGTACCCAGAGACTATAAAAGGGCCAACAGACACAAGGCAGGAACTCATCCTGGGTGGGGCTCCAGCCCACTGCAGGGCACTCATATAATTCATTAACTTGTCTTTGGGCTGTGGAAGTAACCAGAGACCAATGCCACCAGCCCACCACACACACACAGGGCCAAGACCCAGAATCAAACTCCCAAGCCTGGAAGCATGAACAGCACTACCCACTGCATTAACATGGAGCACTTCATGAAGGTCATTGTAACAAAAATGATTAAGCACTTACTGCTAAGGGGGTTTGTGAAAATTAATATCCAGGTTTCGAAAAAGGCTGAATCCATATCTATTGTTCATTTTTATGTCATTTTTACTGTGCCATCTTAATGAAAAGGTGGCTGCTGACCGAGTGGGTTAAAATGTTTATAGAGACGATTACGGTGACTATTGATTTGTAGTTATTACAATTGATTTGTAGCACCAACACTAAACTAAAGAAGCAAAATGTGGACTCAAAACATGTGTTAGTTGTTCGACAACATCTGAGGTATATAGTAAATGTTGTTAATTAAATTTTTTTGTTAATTAATTAAAATGATTTAACAATTAATTACAGTTTTAGTATTTTAGTAGCTACATTATACTTTAAGCTCCAGTATAAAACTAACGAAATAAACTTCAGATATAGTCTTTGCCTAGGCACTTCGTGGGGTAAGGGATAACACATGTAGTTTTTAAAGCCTAGGTTCAGGGAGGTTTCAAGCAATTCTGTGAGCGGTTTCCTAGATTACAGACGGATTAAACAGCACAGGACTCCAGACAACAGCCAAAATGGTTGAGATATAAAGCTTTTGGCTTTGCAACACAGTCACATCCCAGCACTATAATTCCCTTATGACATCTATCAGTCTAAGAATAAGTTGACCTATACCAGGGGTCACCAAAATTTCTGAAACCGAGTGCTATACTATCATATACTAGCACAGAGTTTACCTAACCTCTGTGTATTTTAAATGCTTTAAATGCTTTTTTTAAGGTATTGTCATTTTCAAATAGATATAAATGCAAATTCGATTAAAGATAAATAGAAACAGGATAAAATTACATGTTAGACATTGCTCACTGGTGAGTTGTGCTATATTTTGGACCGGTCCGGGGGCTACTCATGTGGTCCTTGGGGGCACGTTGGTGACCCCTGACCTATACAGAACAGAATAATAAGTAGCCACAAAAAAACACAGTGATATTCACAGAAATGAGACGAAAGACTTGTTGAAATACAAGAGTGCTTACATGGACACATAATAGGTCACATTTGTGCAAAGCGAGGATGCAAAAAATGCAAAGCTAAACAAGACAACAAAGGGCAGGGATAACTACACAGACCACATTGAAAACCTAAAACAGACCACAATGACAACACAAGGGCAAATAACATTCCCTTCCTAGAAATGTCCTAGAAGGTAGGCCTGGGACCAGACATGGGAACCGAACAGAGCAAACAAAAGACTCAACCTGTGGTAGGACTAGTATGGATACAGAGACATGACAGGACAGAGTGGATTGGACAAAAGTTGGGAAATGGGACAAGCATAATACAAAAAACAAAAGATTAGTCAGTGAACAGAATATGAGATTGGGTAACTAAACATTAACTCTTGACATGAGGGGAGACATTTTAGAAAAAATAGAAATTAGATGCTTTTTACTTCTTTCTTGATTGTTTGCATTTACTCTCTTGTGTTTTTGCATACAGAAAAGACCTTACGGTTTACATAAATTATTTTAAAACATTTGCTTAGGTGCCCAGACTTTGCAAAGTTTTATATATACTGTATCCCAAAACACTGTTCAGCCAAGTGATGTGCAAATAACTAACAAGTTGGTAGCATCAATACATCAGTATTTAGCCTGTAGCATTAACACTGTTGCTGCAGTTTAGTCCAAACAGAAGATGCATGACTGTTTTTCATCTGTTAGGGTGAGCTGCTGACACATTTTGTTTGCAGTTTGTAAAAACAGCTTCACGAATTTAGATGTGTCATTAAAAAAATAATTTAGTGCAATGTACTCAGAGTTTTCACACATTTAGATCTAAATGTGTTTAAAATAACAGTGATAAGTTTTGGCACATTTTCTTGCTGCATTATTGTTAAATGTTAAATGTAAAATTAAATCTAAATCTAAATGTTAACTCTAAATTTAAACTTTAAATCTTATATATAAATTTTAAATCTAAATCTAAATATTAAATCGAGATGTTGCTTTTATAAATGGCTTGAGATATGCTAATTAGACACAGACACACTTTAAGTGGTGGTGCTTCCTGAGTAGGCGTTAGTCTGTTTTACCACCCTACACTCTTGACAGAAACAATATAGAAATATATGGTTCTTTAAATTCTAAAGAAACAGTTTATAGAAATATATTTAAAGAACCATGACAAAAAGGTCACAGAAAACCCCTTCTGGCATGTTTCACACTTAGGTATGTCAGTTGACATGAGCACGCACTGTTAAAGCAAGAACTCTCAAGAACTCGACAAGGAAGGACACTAAAGCAATCACCCTTAGCTTTTATTCATGAACCACACTAAAAAAGAAAACACGAAAAGGGCAGAACTATTAACCAGAGACAGGGTTAGGGTTATGGATGATCAACAGGAAAAGACAAAGCATAGACACAGTTTCTAAGGCAGAGTGTAGGAAGACAATAGAAAGCACATAGGAGAGTGTGTCACAATCCATGATCATGTGTAAAACGTACCTGAATGCAAAATGTAACAGAGGGGTAGAAAACAGAATAGGGAATGACCAGAAAGAGTGAGGCAGGATAGGCAGCGGGATTCTGTGATTTTTTTCAGGATTATTTCCTTAATGACCAATTGTTCTGAGCTCATGAGAAACCACCTGACAAACCGTATTTGGAAACACTACAGTGTGTGACTTATGAAAAAACTGAATCTTAAAAATGGCCTGAAAATCATATGTATTCTAGTCATTTATAGAAAACAATCAGCCAATAGCATGACGTTTGCTAAATGTAATATTACACTGGAGTTATGAGGCTAATGTAGCTAACAAGTAACAACTGCACCTTGGTGGTTAGAATGGTCCAAACTTTGGCCAGGACACTTTTACCTTACGTAATCAAATATCTCAAAATCAGTGGAGCTACTAAACGATCTCTGACAGGCTTGCTTATCTGGTTTGGCACTGTGTGCCATGGGAGATGCACCCAACATGTCTGTGATGTACTGGGCAGACAGATTCAAGCTGACATATCGTCAGATTCAGATATGAACATTGATATGAACTGATGTGGGCTAAGCAGACTGCCCGTGATCATGTACGCCAGTGCCATCTTGTTACCCATTGCAGGGTGTGGCTCCCAAATACACCTTGTACATGCTGCAAGTTCAATTGATGCTGCTTCCAATACAAGCACTGCAGCATGTTATAAGCACTGCAGCATGTCCACAGACATCACCTGGACAATGCAGCATGTGCAACTTCTGTGTTGGGGTGCATGGCAGGACGAGAGGGGGCACAAATGCAAACACACATGGACTTTCATTAAACATGTGAAACGAACCAGTGGAACAAGTGTCTCAACCTGGGTTAGGACAGGTTTGAATACAGGTATACGGGTAGGACTGGTTTAGATACAGGGGCATGACAGGACTGACAGTGCATTGGACAAAAGCCTGGATATGAGACAGGATACTAGATTGAAGAGTAAACAGAACATGAGATTGGGTAACTGAACATTAACTCTTGACATGATGGGAGAAATCTTAGTGAATTTCATTTTAGAAAAAAAAAACACTTTTTTGATTGTTTGCATTTAGTTTAATCTTAACATAACAGAGCAGAAAAGCCAAAAAGGAGAGTGACAGGAAAGAGAAAGTCGAGATTGGGTGTGACTGTTACAGGAACTCCAGCAGATCCAACACCCCAGCTCTGGGTCCACACTTGAAGATGCTGGCAGTAATTCCCCAGAGTAGCCTTAATCAAGCACTCTGGCTGTTGTGTCAAATTTCTCAAACCATGTGTTCAAGGTAAAAAATGACAAGATGTAATAGAGAAGCAGAAAACACATGTGCATCCCTAGGGCACATTTCCCACAGGTAAACAAAGGCAAACACAGTCAAGATGAGGCGGGGCATGTCTTGACAGAAGGTGTGACAATAGGTGTCATTCCATAGCTGATCATCAAAGCAAAAAAAGGGTTTGGTGGTTATTTCACAGCATTTCATGCCTTTTCAGGTGCTTCAAAAGAGTGTCTCAGAATTCAACGGCCATTCATTCCCACACTATACAACCTTTTGTGTCTCAATATGTCAGCACCATGACTGGAAGCCCAGTTTCAACCATGAATTTACACTGTCATCCTGAAAGAACTATTTACTGTGTGCTACTATTTACTGAATATTGGCCAACTAGCAAATAAGCATAACCCTATAAAGTTATTTGAGGCCAATATCTCCACATTTCTGTATTTATAGCAGTCTTCAAGACATTTTTATTACAATATTCTTCATAAAATAAGAGGTAATAATTTAATCAAATCTCAAGTGTCTTTCAAAGGACATAAATCCCACTTCTAAAATTCAAGCTTAGAAATGCAAAAAGTATAATTATCACACAATGATTGCATGGTGCATTGTGATTCGAATGTAGAAACCTAATCTGAGTAGTTTAAGGATGCCATATTTATAATGTAATAATAGTATTTTTATTTATTAAGTTGTATTCTTCATTTATTTTGAAAAAAAATGTTTCTTTCTGCATTTTATATGAAAGTGCATCTACACATGATAGGCACACAGATTTTTTCAAAATCAAGCAGGTTAGTGCGGGTCAATGAACTTCCTCAAACAACATCATCAATCCGATGAAGTAATTTATTAACCTGCTTTCTTGATTTTAAATGAGTGCCTCTACTGGCTGATTCATTACATGTGCAATAGAATGCACCCAGTGAAGGGTGGAATTAACAATTCAACCTTGATTATTGAGAACATGATTTAATTACTCATGATTTCTCAAATTTCATGATTCAGTTTATTGTTAGTTTTTTGGGGTTTTTTGGGTAAGATCCAGAATAAATTACAAATAACTTTGAATACACAAATAATACATGGAATTTGTCTTAATATTTGCATAGATAATTCATGTACAACCCCAGCATATGATCTGGTTTTGTTATTTGCATCCTCCCCTTCCTGCCTCTCTCGGTTGCCTGTCCTCCCACTCTCCTTCGCCAGGCATTTTCACTTCCCTGCCTGGTATATACAGCTCTGGACAAAAGAGACCACTGCAGTTTATTTTTAAACCAGCACCTGTAGGAGTATGACCACTATTCCATGCCAGTGTCTGTTAAAGTCCTACATAAGCACCTAATTCTGCTTTATGAGGTTCTCATTAGTGACCACCTGAATCAAATCTTATGTAATAAGGAAAAGTAAAAAAACAACTGCTGTAATCAAAACTCTCCTCTTGCAACACGACCAGTTGGATGGTAAAACACTACCCGAATTACATTAAAGGCAATTATTGTCAGTTTGTTTAAAAGCGGACAAGAGATTTTTTTTAGATTATTGAAGTCCTGGAAACACTGCATCATTTTTCTCAAAAAACAAAAAACCACACACTTCTTACCTTCCTAACCATGTTAGGAACACTTCTTTTACAGGTGTTGATCAGGTGTAGTTAGGTATCAGTGACAAGTATTGATCAGGTGTACAGAGCTACAGTACCATAGGCGATTGGTGGATGTTGACTTCAATCTTGCTCTACAGGTCCTTGATACTGTTGTGGATTACTTGAGCACTGTTGTACGTCGCTCCGGATAAGGGCGTCAGCTAAATGCCGTAAATGTAAAAGTAAATGTTGTTGATATATTATGTAAATTATGTGTTTAAAACCTTAGATGAATTTTAGGAACACAACTGATAGAATCTAAACTTGAGCTACTTATTATTTTATGCATTAAAATTTAGTTTGAAAAATAATATGTTATGCTGCAAATAGACACAACAAGATAGTTCACATAAATGTGGATAGATTTGAGTAAAAGGTCTGTCATTTATGAATGTATTTTTAAATGCATGCATATATACATAAATTATATCATATAATAATTATTATGCAGTTATAATTATATACACATTATTATTATTATTGTTGTTGTTGTTAATAATAATAATATTATTATTATTATTATTAATAATAATAATAATAATAATAATAATAATAATAATAATATTATAATTATTAATATAATAATAATATGATATCAACTGGATATGATAGCTGTATTAAATCTAGAACTTTCCTTGTTTGAATCAGAATTTTACATTTAAATCAGAAATTAAATTATGTGTGTGCTTAACTGATGTCACGTGTTTTAAATCTACTCTATTAAAAAATAATATAATTCTCTAAAATGTACTAATAAGAGAGGAAGAGGAAGAAGGAATAACAGACTGAAGTTGTGGATGCCTGACACCTGCTAGGAAAATGTAAAAGAAGTTTTATCGTTTAAAATTCAAGCAAATTTCTGAGTAAAAGAAGAGCATTTTAACAAAAAGTGATAAGTACTGTTAAGAAGCATTATGTAAATGTATACAAGGGCATGTATTTCAGTTGAAGCCGGTTGGTGGGGAGCAGGTGTGTCGAGGGTGTGGCTTTGGCTGAACTCAAAGGATTGAAAACAAAGAGAACCGATGAATGAGATACCTTTCTTCAGGCAGGCAAGTAGTGAGGGCAGTTTACATAATTGTGCACTCACTGCAACTTACTTTATATTGTCTTTTTATGAGAAAATGTGTTTGTAGACTGTAGAATGTTAATAGCTGGTACAAATTGGCCATAATAATAGTATCTGCCCTACATTTCAAGCTGTCATTATGGGCAGTGGATAGAGCTTTGTGCTGTTTAACCCTTTAAGATTAATACAAAAAGCAGTCATTTTTGCAAATGAATGGTCTCTTCTGTGAATCATGTTATGTCCAAGTGCTGTTATATGAGATTGTTCATTTAATTATGTTTGCAATGCATTTTTGTGACATGATAAACTCTGTATTACATTCTAACAAAGACAACATGGAGTTTATATATAGCATTCGAACACACTTTAGCACACAGAAGGGAGCAGATCCAAATGCAACGTCAGGGTTATGTTTATACAGTTAAAATGGTAGATTACATGGGTTTGTCAAGTTACGACACTGATCCATTCCTTTGACAGTGATTTTACCCAGATTTTGGTGTAGGGCAAAACACAATCTAGCCCAAGGCACTTAACGATAGTGATACAGTTGTAAAATCATAAAAATACAACTAAGCCACAGAAAAAGTTAAAGGAAAACCTCCTCACTCATATGCCGCATAACTGTGAATTCTACTGCCGTGTGCAAACAAATTACTTCACCCACATTATCCATGAGTGCAAGACTAACGTTGTAAGTAGATTATGATTAGAAGTGGGAGTGAGCATCATAAACTCGAACCGTCGTACATGGAGACTTTTGTTATTTGAAGAACCCCTGTATATCTGTTTTAGATAATAAAAAAATATAAAAGTGTGGACACCAGCTCATCCAGAGATTTGCCACTCCAGCTCATCTGAAAGGGGCAGAGTGGAGCTCCATCACTCAGTTCTGCAGTCTCACTGATCCACAGCTCAACGGTGACAGGCTTTATACCACTCTTGCCAACTCTCGTCTTGGCATTGTCTTGCATTGACATTTCATAAGGAGAAATAACAGCAATGGTTCCACCTTAATGTAGCTGGTGTGACATTCTCCATCAGCAGCTGCTAGAGGCCACCATTGGATGAATAAGGGGGGTCAACACAGAGATCAAAAATTTTGAGAGCACAAACACCGAAAAACAGAGAGCAGAAACACTGTAAGCAGAATCATTGGAAGTAAAATCATTGAGAGCAGAAACACTGAAATACACTGAAAGCAGAAGCACTGAGATCAGAAATGCTGAAAGCAGAAATGCTGAGAGCAGAAACGTGGAGCGCACAAACATTGAGAACATTAATGCTGTTAATAGTAACACTGAGAGCAGAAATGCTAAGAACAGAAATGCTGAGAGCAGAAAATGTGAAGAAAATGTGACTCATTAGACCAGGTCACTTCCTTCCATTTTCTCCATAGGGCAGTTCTCATGTGTCTGTTGCAGGTGCTTTTGTCAGTGGATCCCCAATCAACATGAAGATGCTCTGTCCCAGTCTTCTAGCCCACACAGATTGACTTGTGTTAAAGTTGCTCAGATTCTTGCCTATTTTTCCTATTATTTTATGTTATGTAATTCAGCTGTGGTTTTAATGTGGCCTTTTACTGAAGGAATTCTATATCACCTGTTCCTAGGTAAAAAAAAAAACCCAGCCAGTTAGGATAACTTTAACCACACAAAGAGCCACTGTGATTAAAGTCACATATTAAGCTCCATTGCTTTACTTTATAAGGAAGCAAACTTAGCAGGATATGTATGAGAGTATACCTAAACCCTTATCATAGGAATGTCAATTTAAGCAAAAACTTCCTCCTCAAAACAAATGACATACACCTTCCTGTTCCTTGTAGTGTGTGGGTAACTATCACACACAACATATGCTTTGATCCTTCATTTAAGGCTGTTAAAAATGTTCAAAGCCAGTGATGCTGACTAAAAGTGCAAAGAAAATAAAATCAGAATATTCTGGAATTCTAGAACTGTTGTCACCAGCCCAATCCGTCAATATTATGACTCAAAACTTTGTATACACATTTTCCCAAATTTTAGGAGTGGCCAAAACTTTAGAACAACATATATTTAATTAGAGAATTAAGTGAGCGAGAAGTTGTCCAAACTATATTTTAAATTACATTCATTCATATTTTTCTTGGTGCAGATGTAGACATTATTTAGATTATACATCATACATTATACATAGGTACATAGACACATTATTTAGATTAAAGATGCATTGGGATGCATGACCATTGCACCAACAGATACTTTAAAGACACCACATTTAAATACATAGACTTTAATGTGGTGTCCTGTCTGGTTCGTCTCTGTCACGCCCCTAGTGTAACCTGTTGCCCACAGCTGAGGAGGTACAAAGCTCTGGGCATGTGTGTGATGTCATGGGTTGTTGTGTGCGGTCAATGGGTGTCTAGCCAGCCCAGGTGAGAGTGAGGAGCTTTATTATCTAATTAGCTTGGCTGGTGGTTACCTAACGAAATGTCCACCTGTCCTGTGTTTGAGTAAAGTGAGTTATTATCCGTGTCGTGTGATTGGCCTGTGTATTTAAAAGTTCAGCCGATCCACAGAATCTTTGTGTGGTCGCCAAAATCCATCATAAGGCTCTGGTGTGGGTTTTGAGTTTCTATGGGATGTTGCATTATAGTTAGTTTGTGTTTTGCGTTCCTCTAGAAGGAGGTAAAGAAAAAGCTCATGAAGGAATTCACCTGTTTGCATCCTGCATTCTCCACAGTGGCAGTGGAGAGCTCTTTCAGCCAGCCTAGCTGAAACCTTTGTAAAATCTGATGCTTGATGCTTGACAGTGTGCTTCTCCTGTGTGTCTCTCATACTGGGTACCTCTAGGCATGAACGCAAGAGCCCATTTGCATTGAGAGCCTCATGGAGCATGTAGTATTTGTACTGGGTCATGAAAGCAGAGGGTTTTCTTAGGCTTTATGAGATAACTCTGCAACACAGTCTGTTTGGAGAAAGTTTCATTTGGAGTGAAGGTCCTCCAGAACTTAAGATGTAAGTTGTACATTTACGGCATTTAGCTGACGCCCTTATCCAGAGCGACGTACAACAGTGCTCAAGTAATCCACAACATTAGCAAGGACCTGTAGAGCAAGATTT
>JBBKCR010144669.1:0-19566 GCA_037577295.1 Ladigesia roloffi
TGAATTCATGGATTTTTTTTTTACATTCTGTCTCTCACAGTTGAAGTGTACCTATGATGAAAATTACTGACCTCTGCTATCATTTTAAGTGGGAGAACTTGCACAATCGGTGGCTGACTAAATACTTTTTTGCCCCACTGTAAGCCACGGGACCATCTGAACGGTATCAGCAATTAAGCCAAGGGACCGTCTGAAAAGAGACAACACACGAAAAACCGAACACAGACAAAACACAGAGGGACGTAACAATGTGAGCAAACTGACCAACACTGGCTACCCATGACTTCCTGAATACAATTTAAGTCACTAACCCAACAGTGACGTGTGGGTCTGCACCTTGGTAACTCAATCTTATCATTCAGGCTTACATTCCTACTCCCTCCTCTCCTCCAGATATCATTCTCTGGCTCTGCAATCACTACAAACAATGTAAACTCAGTTAAGTCTGGTCTCCTTTGTGGTTCCCCACTGGTGGAATGAGCAACCAGAGCAGCAGAACCCCTGTTCATTTTTAAAATCCTCTTGAAGACTCATCAGATCAGAGAAAATCACTTAAAATTGAAAATTCTGTCATATATGAACACACCACAGCACACAGTGTAAACAGTTTGAAATTCGTCCTCTGTATTTAACCCAATCACCAAGTGAAGCAGGGCCAGCCAGGAACACAGCACCCAAGGAGCAGTGTGTGGGGATGGTCTCTTACTCAGGGTACCTCAGAGGCGCTTTGGATTCTTGGGAATCAAACCCATGACTCTGACCACAGGTGAATGCCCTAACCACTAAGCTACCAGCTGCCCCTTGCACTACCAGTCATTCTTCTCCTAATGCACTGCCTCTCATAAATCACACTTGCTCTTCTTGCGCATCACATCTATTTGCACCTCTCCAAACTCTAATCAGGTCCTCCCACACTCCTGAAGACTTCTCTTTTAAAATATGAAAATTAAAAATATGAAAAAGTGTCTTCTCAAATTATCTCACAAATGAATGTAATGTCTTGTATATTAGCATTTCTAATTCACCAGATATGCATATATTTGGACTGTATGAGGAACCCATAGACACATCTCTCAAACACAGGGAGAAAGTACAAACTCCATACAGAAAAGACCCTCAGTCAAGAATCGAACCCAGGACCTTGTTGCTTTGAGGCCACACTGCTACCCTCTCCAAATTCCTTTCCTATAATACATAACATTTATTTCAATGGGGATAATCGCCTTAACCTAATACTACACAGCTCCACAACTAGAGGCAGATAGTAAATAGTTAGAGTTACTAATGAACATTTTGGTATGTTTATTCTTTCCTGGATTTTTAAAAACTAATTTCGAGCTCCAGTATGCTAAAAGACTTTTCATACGTTGTACTGTTTCCCATGTATGGCACACTTTGTGTTGGTTTCTGTTCCAGTCACATGTATGATTTTATTTGGCTTGCATTGTATGAGGTGAATCCCTTTGGTTTGTCATTTGCTAAGTATGGGCTTCATTGTACTTGTTATCTTGGTGGCCCTCGCTGGTATTTTTTCTGGCTTTCCGCATAACATTTACATTAGAGATCAGATTTCAGTTTGCATCTACCTGTCCATGCTTCTAATAAAGACTAGAAAAAAAATTGTGTAGGTTCATAAAATTAATGGATAAACTGTAGAAAACTGGTCTTGAACATTTCAGATACAAATGGATAAATGGTAAAAAAAAAAACAACAACTGAATAAACTGCAAAAAATGAACAAAAATGTATTAGTGCTTTTACAAATATTGCGTGAACTATTTGCATTAAAATTTTTAAAAACCTTTTCAAATAATTGATCACGCAATTAGTCCAATACCATCCCATAGCAGTACCACACTATTATCAGTGGGGGCAGTATTACGCTACACCAGCGAACAGCATGCCAGAAGAAGAAGCCACTTCATGTAGTTAATGATGCTCTGCTGTCAAGCTGGGTGATGGAAGATAAACACACGCGATTAAATGGACAATTTTGCTTTACGTTAGGTTTGGACAAGACATGTGTAATATGTGTGCTTTGCAAAAGTGAATTCAATTATTGCCAAAGCACTACATTACTATCATATCAGGCGAAGCATTCTTTGTAAAATTGATGACTTAGTGTGTTTATTATATATTATTTATTGGGTTGACACAGAATCACAATTAATCGTTATTATTTTCTTTTTCCAGATTTGTGATTAACTAGTTCATTTTAATTAATCGGTTTACAGCCTTCGTTTTTATTATTGGCTACACTATAGATTAGTATTGAAAAGATCAATGATTGCTCTGATGACAGCTTATCACACTCTTGGCATTTTTTTCAATCAGCTTCATGAGGAATCGACCTGGAATCTATTTAATTAATAGGTGTTCTTCATCAAGAGTTCAGTGGAATGTCTTACCTTCCTAATGTGTTGGTGATCATTAGTTAGTTGTGACAGTAGTTATAGTATACAGTTAGTGATCCTGTTCCATTACGGTACTTTTCCACACTATAGCAAGAACCACTTAACTATGTAAAAAAAACAGCCCATCAATACCGTATTACAAAACACAATCTGGCTTGTTTAACTCGTTTTTTGTTTATTGCATAATTCCATGTGTTCCTTCATCATTTTTTTTTGTTTTAATTATTAATCTACAATGTAGAAAATAATAAAAACAAAGAAAAAACACTGAATGCAAAGTTGTGTGCAAACATTTGATTGATACTGTAAGTATATGAAAAAATGGATAAATCTATGAAATACGCAGTATTTGATTTATTTCCTTAATGACCAGAATGAATCAAAATCTCACCCGAATCCCAGCCCTCACATTCACTGGGGTTTATTCATCACGACACGCGCAGAGGTGGTCAAAGATGACACACGCGTGTCTAACAGGGTTGTAAAGAGGTGACACACTCGTCCTGCATCTCTTTCTCTCTGTCTCCCCCCCTCCTTCTTTGTCACGTCACGCGGCGCGAGTGCTTCACACTACGCACTGACTGCTTTTCAGCGCGTGCTCTTCTAGGAACCGCGATCATGAGGACGAGGAGAAAGTCACGAAGATCATTTTCTGGACTTCAGAAGTGAAGAGAAGAGGGGAGCCGGAGAACCGCCACTCATTTTAACGGCTCCCTGCCTCTCATAGCTTTTATTACACGCGAGGTTTATGTACGGGGCTGTTCGCTGACTCGCGGGGACGCGTGTGTTTGTTTGTTTGTTTGCGTGTGTGTGTGTGTGTATGTGTGTGTGCAGGCGACAGTCGTCGTTAGCATCCGAAAGAAATGGAGATTCCACGGACAGGTGCGTGGGTCCACCTACATTTCTTTGCATGAAGTCTGACGCCAAAATGAAACAACGCGTGTATTTTCTCTTTAAGGCAATAAGCCCTCGTCTGCCTCTGATCTGATATCTGAAATTAAGCAGAAAGCAAAAGTTGTGTCAGAGAGAAAGTGTTTAAGAGGAACTTTCCTGCATCTCCTTTCCAAATAGCTTCTCAGTTAACTGAAGTAGAGTTTCCTGTTCACAAAAGTCTTCATTTAATCTCAACAGAAACAAACGATCTTCTCGTTTGGAGATTCCTGAAGTCTGACCTATTTCTCCTAAACTTAAAGACAATAATAACAACTTAAGGCAGAAGTTCTTTTGTTGTTGTCATCAGCTTCTCAGCTTTCATCTCTTTGACTACCTTATAGATCTCAAAACTGTATGACTTCTGAATTTGATCACAAATTTCAGGCTCATTTGGAAAACAAGTTTTCTGTTGGATATTATAGTTTATCTGAAGACCTGATGATCTGAGACAAGTGAAGATGAGAGTAGTGAGAGGAAAGAAATGCCATTTAAAAGTGGGATTGAATGATCTTAGAAGCTGAATTTAAGAAGTTTTTATATTGATGTTAAATTAAACTCAGTAATGTTTAGGAGAATCAGGCTGGACAGGCAACAGGTCTTGATTTGGGTGAGCAGGACATGTCTCTAAATTATACAGAAAAGTAAGAGGTAGCATGATAAGCACATTTCCTATTGACAGTACTGAAACGTGGAGCATCTGGATTGAATAATTTTCTTGTTCAGAATTTGAGCTGTGTTTACCTGATGCACCTCACTGATGCGAAAGCATCTGAAAGCAGCACATTGCGATCAAATTAGCCTCTATTTCACTTCAGGAAGAACAAACACTGCCATAACAGGTCACTAAGTGTGAGAGTGTGGTATTGTTGTGGTATTTCAGGTCAGACTTTTTTACAGATTATTACATCATTGTTATGGACAAATTACCTTGTAAGGGTTGTGATCTCATGGGTACCTTTGAGTTAAAGAAATTAATCAAAGGAAAGCTGGAGGTATTGGATGGGTTTAGCAGTTTACAGCCAAGATGAAGAGTTCAGCGTAAACCTTCAAAATAATCATTTGACAGTTTCTTCCTTCCCCTATAATATGTGATCTCAGTGATATTGGCTGTGCACTGATGCATAAAAAAATACTTCCCAGGCTTATTACATACGTGACATGCAGTACTTGAGTTGGTCGCACCAATAAACAATGGAAGGCTGCACCAGGTTCTGGGCTTAAATTGTATTCTTGTAACATTCGTTGTAGACCTGCATTATAGCTGTTATAATGTGTTATAATATGCCTCTCTTGTTCCTCAGTGTTCCTACTCGCTCGGCAAGGAAGTTTATTTTAGATCCTGGACCTCAGCCCTGTTCCTGCTACTAGGACTGGGGTAAAGGCACGGATTCAGAAATGGTCCACAACGGCACCTGCGAGAACATCACCCACATCTTTGTGGACAAGACCCCAGGGAATCTGATGGTGAGCGCCATCATGTTCTTGGCAGGGGTGGTGGGGAACCTCTTGGCGCTGGCAATCCTCGGCTTTCGCCAGAAAGAACGTCGAGCCAAATCCTCCGTCTTTTGCATCTTGGTGACGGGCCTAGCGATGACAGACCTGGCAGGAACCTGCCTGCTCAGCCCGCCTGTGTTCGTCTGCTATACCCACAGCACCTCTCTGGTGGGACTGACAGGAGACATGAGGCTGTGCGGACTCTTCGCCTTTGTGCTGACCTTCTTCGGCATGGCCTCCATGCTGATCCTGTGCGCCATGGCGGTGGAACGCTGCCTGGCCATCAGCTACCCATACTTTTACTCCAAGCATGTCCGCCGCAGCTTCGCCAAGGCCGTGTTGGTCCTCATCTACCTCTTCACCAGCGTCTTTTGCATGCTGCCCTTCTTCGGCTTCGGGCGCCACAAACAGTACTGCCCCGGAACATGGTGCTACATCAAGATGGAGGCTGAGGGCGAGGGCACTGAGGAGGAGAGGCGGACGCTGTCCTTCTCGCTGTCCTACGCCCTGCTCATGGCCCTGCTCATCACTGTTGTCTTTGTCTGCAATGGCTCCGTGTTTGTCAGCCTGTGCCGAATGCACCGCAGTCAGATGACCCGACGTGGCTCCGTGGTCTCGGCGGGACGCAAGAGAAGGCTGAGCTCCTGGTTTGGCCAGGGGGAGGAGGAGATGGACCACCTTTTACTGCTGGCCTGCATGACCATCATCTTCGTCATCTGCTCCTTGCCACTCACTGTGAGTACATTCAGTACACTGGGCAACAATGCCCACATTTCATTTATTTTACACAAGACCATCCAACCCAGGAGAAATTTCATGATAGTTTCCTCATGGCAGATTTGGGGACTCAAGTCTGAAACTCGAACTTAAGTGGCACAAACAAAGACTCGTGACTTGACTTTAGACTTGCCCTCAAAGACTCGGACTTTGGTGTTGTAACTTGTGAGTTGTAAATAGTGTTCATTTCACGGAATAATGTATTAATGGTAAATAATTCTAATAAATAATAATAAGTAATAAATAAAAAAAAATTTTTTCATTAGAAGGAATTTGCACTCCGTGTAATGACATTTAGCTCTAAATGTGTGAAAATTGCACTAAATTATGAAAAAATGACACCTCATAGACTTGGACCTAGGACCAAAAACTTGAGACTTGACTTAGATTTGAGCACAAAGATTTGAGACTTGACTTGGACTTGGTAAAAATGTCTTGTGACCATCTCTACCTCACGGTTAGCAGTGGAGAACAGCATAGCAGTGATACACCGAGCAAAAACACAGGGATTGGGAAGCCTGTAGGAGAGTGAACACCAGATTCAGATTGTTTTACTAAGTTTTGTTTGTGGAAATCAAATTTTGCTAATACATTTCTACGGGTTAAATACATTAGTTGCCTGACAAGGGTCTAATGGATCCCAGTTATGAAAGGTGTTCTAATAGTTGTCAAAGCTACCTAGGAAGCAGGATGGTAAATTATGTTTAAGAAACATTATTATAAAGAAAAAAAATCCTGTATATAAACATGTACTTGGATACCATTAAAAAGTAATGGATCTTTAAAGGTTGGTTTTCATGATGTGGGAGTTCTTTTGACAAATTTCATAATAAAAATTGTTATCTAAGGAACTACCTTCTGAAATGCCCATTATGGAACCAAAAATAGTTCTTCAGTCACATCCTAAAAATAACCCTCACAGGCGCCATTGTTTTTAAGGTTGTAGCTTCAAGAAAGATGCATTAAAGGTGGCATGGGAGCCAGTTGGCATATCCTCGCCCCACATGCCTTGGCATTCACATTGCTAGAGTTATGTTTTTACCATGTTATAGGTTGTTCAAGTGAATTAAATAACATTGAGTTTTCCTGTAATGTAGAATTAGCAAATTTTAAAAACTTGACCCTTCTGGATCCATTAAGCAAATCGTTCTTATTCCTGTCCCATGGCATCAGCTTACATTAATGTCACTGAGAAGTTGGTCTATTTCTGCAATTGCTTTAAAGACTATTATCTGTAAAAGTTCACTTTGGTTGCCTTTATCTGTTATTTGCTTTTGAAGCAATGGCAAATTGTTAGGAGTTGAGAGTTGTTTAGTCTGTGAGTTCCCAGGATGCCTACACGTCTCTTTCCAGGGCATATGTTGTGTTTGGTGATTTAAGAACATGCTCATTGCAATTTAAAGCCACAAACAGACCAAAAGACCATAAATCTTCCGTTAGGTGCATATGCTATTTGCACGTTGGTTCAAATGCTGCATGACTTGCACAGTGAGTCTTACATAAAACAGCTTGCCTTTTTAGTGTCTGCCTTGGATGTGGGTGTGTCACGGCCTCATGAGGTCTTGTGTAACAAAGACCAGTATTTGAATAGGAAGTCTAACCACCTGCTGTGCGATCCTAACTCTTCAGCTTTTTGCCTAAAGGTGAAAGGTTGGTGATGGGCTCTAACAACCTGGGAGGACAGATTTTGCTGGCAGCAGACGATAGTTGAGGGCCTTATTAACATTATCTAGTATTTCAGGAGTGCTGTGGTTTTGTCAGATCAGGTTTTCCATGTTTGTCTTTCAGTTAGACCGTTTTTTTCCATTGCCATACAGTACACTGATTCAGGACCAGTACTGGTATTAAACAAGTCCTCATGAGGGAAGGAGCGGAGGAGGAAAACAAACTGAGGCAAGATGCACGGCTGCTTTGCATACATTCAAACAAGCCATTCTTCTCACGTCTGGTCAATTCCCCTGCGTCACAGTGCTCTCCTTTATTTGAGTTTTGTTGCTAAATGACAGATAACTGATGGGAGTTGCTGCACTTGCCTTCTGATAGAGATCAAAAAGAATTAAGGACACTTCAGTGCCTCGGTGTTTCATTGGATAAGATCTAAAGCACACAGCAAGTCCTCTTTCAAGTTTCGAAACCTAAATAGCTCAAATTGAAGAAGTGCTCTGTTCTTAGTTGGTGCAAACAGCGAGTAAGCTTATGGTGTGGTCTAAGGGTGTGTAATTCAAGTGCTATTTTATTTCCGCTGGAAACATTGTGGTCGGTCCTTAACAATATATGCCATCTCACTTCTTTCTCCTTTATCTCTCACTATCTATCAGCCTCTCTGTGTTATCTTCACCCTTTACCTTATATCTATCTGCAGAATACTTAATGTAACATGGGCCTTGGCATCATAATGGACAAATGTTTATAGACACCTTTTGATCCAGTGTTTCTTCTGAAATCAAGAATATGATTGTTCTCTCTTTGCTGCAATAAAAGCCTCTAGTCTTCTGGGAAGGCTTTACAAAAATTGTTGGTGCTTTGCACCAACAGCACTGACAATATTTCCTTATTAATTATTATTTATAAATAATTTCTGCATTTAACCCGTTCACAAAGTAGCGGCAACCATGAAATTGTGTGGGGATGTACCAGGGAGCGGTGTGTGGGGAGTGTACCGGGGAGCGGTGTTTGGGCAGTAGGGGTGTGACGAGACGAGACGAGACGAGAGGAGAAACGAGACTGAGTTCACGAGAACGAGACGAGACGGGATTTACATTTTTTTTTTTAATGAATTCTGTGTTTGAAAACCCCAATTGAGTATGCTTCAAATTCCCTCCTTGGCGTCGGCACTGGAATGGAGCAGTGTTGCCAACTATTTTTAATGGAAAGTAACTAAAGTCTGCTCAAAAAGTGCCCAAAGTTCACTAGATGAAGTCATGTGTATATTTGCATATTGATGACGTAATTACGTGGTATTTGCGTTCTGCATGTTTTCCATAATCCTTCATCACGTGTCCAATATAAAACTGTTATCAATTACATTACATATTTTCTGTCAGACTGTAAAAGTGAGTAATATAAGGGCATCAGAAGAAAAAATAAATAAATAAGAAAAAATTACAAGAAACGGTCAAATCAAATAGTTTCATTTCAAGCAAAGGAGAAGCAGGTAAGGGTTTGGTCCGTGTCAACACTCTCTGCACATGTGCAGCTCATTCACACCTATGTCAGCTGCCATGTGGTCACGGAAGTGTGCTGCTGCTCCTTTCAGCCGGAGCTAGCACTCACTGATCAGAGCCGACTCAAGGAGATGAGTACCAGGAAAGCAAGACCTCGCGCTTACAGGACAGTACTGCCGACATTTGGAAAGTTGCTAAGGTTTGTCCAAAAGTCACTAGATTTGTCGCTAGGCACTTTTTTGAAAAAGAGTCGTCAAGGGTGTCTGAAAAGTCACTAAATCTAGCAACACTGTATCTATTCCCAAATGCGAGTCTGGGAATGCGAGCGTGTACTGGGGGGGCATGGTTTCCCAAATACAAAGTATTTGTACGAATACCGTATTCGTAAAAGCACATTATATGTGGCTTTCTGAATACCATTTTTAGATTCGGCTCCACCCCTAGATTTTATTATTGTGTGCCCATGATAACTCCATATGTTAAATATAATTAGTTAATAATTCGTTTAATAATTAGTTTCTTGTGTATAGTATAGAAGGAGATGTGTGGCAGTATGACATAGATGATAAATATACAGTACTGTGCAGTATTGAGCCCCCCTTTCATTTTAGTTTGTCCTTAATCAACTGGTTGGCGCAAAAATACTTCAGCATATTGAGTATATTATATAATGTGGTGACACTATGCAGTACCTAGTGCTAAGCTGGGTTTTAATGGTCCTTTCTGTGTGTGTGTGTGTGTGTGTGTGTGTGTGTGTGTTTGTGTGTGTGTGTGTGTGTGTGTGTGTTTGTGTGTGTGTGTGTGTGTGTGTGTGTGTGTTTCTGTAGGGTTCTCTGGTTTCCTCCCATAGTCCAAAAACCTGTATGTCAGATGAACTGGGGATGCAAAATTATCCCTGGGTATGACAGTGTGTGTGTGTGTGTGTCTTCCTTGACCTAGCAACCACTCCAGAGTGTCTCTTTGTCATTCACAGTGATGGATGGTGCACTTAACCTGAGCATTATAGTTGTAATAGGTTCAGGAAGACCCTGAGCCAGCAGGTTCTGTCATTTACGACCAAACAAATCAGTCTTACAGAAACATGGCTGTATTACACTAGACTGCATGTGTGCCAACATAAAACTAGAGGCTAGTTAAAGGGAGTTCACTGGAACTTGAATTATATAAAAACTGATTGAACAGCTATAATGTCTAACATCTTTGTATATGTCTTTGTGTGTCATAAGAGGAACTTAAAATACCTTTCCCTCTCATTTAGTGCAGAAGTTCCTTAAAAGAGTAAAAAATAGATTGTGAATACGATGTAAGATGTAAAGAATATATCTTGCGTAAGAATTTAGGGGAAATGCAAAAGCAAAATTTATGTACATACATATTAACAGGAAGTGTGTGTGTGGGGGGCAAGGGGCGTGTCTACGGGGATGCTGGGGCGGCCCTTCCCAGGCTGAGGTATTCTCTATCCATCCAAAGAACATTTTTCTGCTCTCTCAAATGAGTCTGTCCCTCCACACATGACATTTTGGTCACACCTGTGATGGGGGGTGCATCATTCTACATTACGTTGGGATTGGGGGCGGTGTAGGGGTGCACGTGCCAAGTTGTTGTCCAGGGGAAGGCTAGGGGTTGCGTGTATGTAGAATCTCGGCCGTTGTTCAGGAAACAAAAACGTGGGGGGATGAAACTAATTATTTTGAAGAGTGAAGGGGACGTGACCACCCCCCCCCACCCCCCCGCGCTATAATGGTTCTGGCATGCATGCATATTAACAAAGTGAAGGGCAATTGCACTCTGGAATTTTTCAGTTGTTTTCAATGACAAGCTCAAAACCAGAATAAAAGTGTTTGCCCAACACTCAAAAAATTAGGTTGTGCACCTCATTTTGCACTTTACTTACTATATTTATATTCAGTTTACTCACAGTAATTGTGTTTGTTGACTTGAAATGTTTTTTTTCTAATAAGGTCCACATAATTATGTCTCAACAAAGTTTCATAATTAAATTTTGTTGAACCTGTTGACAAGAAAAAATTGATTAAATTTTGAATTTTAATCACAACAAAATATTTGCTTACAAACCCCTACAAATGTGATATAGATTAAGAGATTCAAACCAGCAGTTTCTCCTGAATTTCTCCACTTTTTTCACTGATCTATGTGTGAGAAGTAATTCATAGTGATATTTTTATTGTCACTTGTTATAAATATGGTTTCTAAGGGTTTAAAAAGGACTGGCAGTAGAGATAACAAGTGCTACTCAGCTCTCTGAGAAATGGCCATGCTGCTCCATGGTGCACCTTTTACAGCCTTGTGATGCATCTTTTTATTCACTGGAACGAACGCAAACAAGAGTTCCTCTATTACAGCAGGCTCTGAAGAGAGTGAAATCACGGAGAGCTCTCTCCTACAGGTGTTTTATTGCAGCCTTGAACGTTTGTCATCTGAACCTAATTTACAGCTTGCTGGCTTTAGCAGTCTCTGTTTGCTCGACAAACCTGCAGCGAGACATTAGCCTTGACACTTATTGAGCCGTTGTAATTCTGCACTGTTGAGTAGTGGGAGCGGCCTGAAATTTGCAAAGCACTCTTATCTGCCCGTTTATGGGTGCTGAAGCTTCCTGTGTGTTTCTTCTTTTTCCAGTTTGACAGTTTTGGTTCATCGCACTCATCACTCTTCCAAGACATTAGCACATCTCATCAACATAGACGAGCAGGATGTGGCTCCCTGAGCCCTTCCATGATGTACACAAAGTAAATTCATATTCAAATGGGCAGCTTGTTTTAAAGTTAGAGTAAAATGAAGAGGGCCTTGGTGCTGTGACTCAGCTCAGGGCTTCTTTCATTATAAAGATTACTTGGTGTGTAGTAGAAGTTCTATATGTATAGTAGAAGTCAGTTTAACATCAACCAATGATTCTGACCATTTTCTCACACTTCTTCAAATCAGCTCCTGAGAAACAGCCTTTCTTTGAACTCCCAATTTAAGACCTTAAAATGCTTATTTTTTTCTCTCACTGCTCTGATCTTTATTGGTCTCACATCATCAGATCTATAGATAAACCATAAGATCCAAAAGAATATTACAATTTGTCTTCGTGATCAAATTTAAGTCTCAACTTTGTAGTTTTTAGAACCATAATGTTGTTATAGAGAGGAAAACTGAGAAGTCAATGAGAACAGCAAGATGACTTCTGTCTCTTTAATTCTCCTAAAAGGGATCTAGGAAAAACAAGCCAATACTCTCCAAATTTGAAGATGAGACAAGCAAAAAATACTGGGATGTTTGCCATTGTTTAGCATCTTTTCATGAGAGAATAACTTAACAAAGGGCGTTTTAGATCAGAGATAGCGACCCTCAGCAGTGGAAAGAGAGGATGAGCAGCCAGCCTTCAGTACTGGGTTTCATGCAAGCAACAGCAGAAGGGCCAGGATTGCCAAATACTTTGCATGTGTGCTACTCTAACACTGAAAGTTGAAGATTTGCTTCTAACACAGTACTTTAAGGTAGTTCTTCAAACATGCATGCATTCTAAGTGGGCATATTGTATGGTTGTACGGCTGTAATGATCTGTATAAACCACTTTCAAGTTTGGTTCAAAACCTATTTCATCCTATTGGCTGGAGCTTCACATACATGATTTTTGCTATTATTTATGTTTAAATATATTTTTTTATGTTCTCAGGGCCTTAAAAGTTGCTATATATTTTGTAAGTTATGAATAGCTGTTTATATTAAAACTGTGCCAGTTCGGTTTTCATTATCAGTTCCATTGACATAGAGACTAAGAAATTGGGAAATTTGGAAATAAATCCTAAACCATAACATTATGGCTTCACTACACACTTAGCAACAATTTGGACATGAAAAAAGTCTAAATGTCACTACACACTATGCAATACATTTGACATTAAAAGGTATGATGCTACCTTCAGTTTATATTGACCCCTGATGGATTGTACTGCTTATCGATACCAATACTTATCGACATTTTTTGATCCTACTCTCTATAATTTGGTGCAGAAAATAAAGAGATCACATGAAAAGACCTGAGAAAATTCAGCACATATATTTTCCTGTGATTATTTGGAGAAATAATTATCTTAACTAAATCCTGAGTTTCCTGTATAGTAATGAGTGATCAATAAAAATACGTGAAAAGTGTTAGAATGCATTAACACTGCAGAAAGAGAGAATGAGAGAGACAGCACCATTTTCCAGGAGATTCTCTAGATATCTGCACTGAGCATTTGGAGTCACGACCAGTTTAGAACTGATTTATTACCAATAATACTTATCCTTACTCCTAGCACAATACCACATCTGATACTAATACCGAGGTTCTGCCGATACTGATACCAATATGATTTTACCTTTTTCATGTCTTCAACAGCTAAACTGTTTAGAACATCTGTCTGAATCCAAAATGATTCCTTGCTTCTTATATTGAGTGGCCTGTAAGTTATAAAATTCCAGTTTCTACACTCATGTAGTGTTCAATGTGTCCATTATGTACTTCAGCTTGGAGCCCAATGTGTGCATTATGTTTGGGAGCCATTTGGGATGCCACACTATCGTCTCTTTCAATTGTATTCTCATCTGTGCATCACAAGTTGATTATTATTTCTGTAAACATTGTCATGCTTGCGTTTTTTTTCCCCCGATATCCAATTGAGTGATTTTGGACCAATACACTTGGTCTCTGACCTGTACACCCCTACTTTTACCATCTTTAAACTAGGGGTTTAATGTGTTCTCATGTATGTTTCAGTCCATTTTTATTTAATTCAATACTGCATTTGTTAAATAATTAATTAATGCCTTAATTAACTATAATAACCTAATTGAGCTACAATATATTTGAAACTGGGACTTGTTTTTCTCCATGCTTTAAGCACTGAAATACAGAACTATGTCTCTTTAAATCTTGAAACTCCACCATGAGGTTTTTAATCACTTAAAATAAAAAGTAAAATACGATGAATATACCTATAGATTTAGTAATGGCTTCTATGCAGTGTGTAACAGAGCCCAAAGTTCTGTCAAAATCTTCTCCTCAAGGCTTTTCTGAAGATATAGTAGGCTTAACTGAAAGATGTGCTTTTAAATAGTTAATTGCATTTTTGTGTAAACTGTATGTTTGCTCAATTTTTGACATTAATAAAAGTACACAGATCTGATACTAAAAATTAAATGTTTATTTCAAAACAAAAGCATCAGTATTTTATAACAGTAAACAAGATATCTAGTATGTACCCGGAAGCCTAGTACTGTTTACTGACAGTGGTTTCAATTAAAGATGTCCAAAAACCTCGGAGGGACTGAAGGGCGCATCCATCTTCCATCTGTTTTTATGAAAGGTCATATTTATTTATAGAGTAATGCATGGAGAGCAGATTTGTGGCACTGTAACCCTTTCGAAATAAAGAATAACAAAACATGAAAGACGGAAGAGTAACGTATACACTTTGTGTTTTTCTGGGGGTTTTTTTTCTACTTTCTTTCTTATCACGCTATTTAGCTCTAGAAAGCTTTTGAAAGTGTGTGCTCATAAAACACTGCAGTGAAACCTGTGCCAGTTAGATCATATGTGTTTGCACAAGGGACCAGGCTGACTTTTTGTATAGAGGGAATTACCACCGATCGTTCCTATTTGACTAAAAGCTCAAGAAGTAATTGCTGCGTGAAGGATAATTGCAGTCATGATGGATGAGACCAAGCCTGTTCTCCTTAATAAACTACAAGAATGTTTCATAAAAGCCAAAATGAACAAGCGACACAAATTTAAGTCCTCATTTTGTTAGGACTGTAATAACAAGGCTCTGAAACAAAACATGTCCAACCTTATAATCTACCAGCCTTGTAATCTAGATGTAAAATCATAATTTATTTTCTGTGCACCTCTGAGACATAATAATTTTTGTTTTGTCATTTGTGTGTGTGTGTGTGTGTGTGCTTGTTGTGTTCTCAAATACTTTCTGTAGCTTCAGTGTTTCCATGTGTACATAAATGCAGCATTATCAAAAATATGGTCACATTCTGAGATTATTTCAAAACATTTGAGTTTATTAGTATTATGATAAAGAAGAAGGCATGATGGAAAAGGAGGATGGACACTGGTGAAGAAGCTAGCAAGAATAAGCAAAAATACAATTCTGTATATGAGATTTTTTTAAATCCCAAAGAATACCTCATTCAACACTTTTCAAATTGTTTTATGAATGTAATCACATTGAAAAATTTACATTTCATCTTGCTGTGCTTCTTCCTTTCATTAGCTTCTGCACCTGGACATTGATCAGCAAACCTCTCTCGGTCCAATCTCATTAAATGCAATCCACAAAAAGACCCTGATCGAGGTTCAGATCAATAATGAAGTGAATGAATGGATTTGTATGTAGGAATCTGCATTTCCAGCTCTTTACGGCTGATCCGGATTAAAGGGATGGCTCGAACTGTGCCTGAGTTCTTTGTCTCCAGCCTATTCAGTGAAAGGGTTTGTGCAAGAGGGTCAATCATTTAAAATACAAATGTGCACATTACAGTGTAAGGTTAAATAAAACCTCAAGACGAAAATGCCCTTTCCCTGGCTTAGCAGAGGAGAGTTACCATCTCACTAAGCTATTACACTTTGCACTGGTTAGAAACTAAACAACATAAGATGTAGATCCACTTTTTTATATTGGGATTGGTTGTCACAAATGTCCATCACAGTGGGTGGAACTGCCCAAATATCAGGCGTTCGATTCCCTGCCAGGCCGCTGAGGTGTCTTTTCTGTTTAGAACTGTGCTTCCACCTGGTTTTTTGAATGCCTCCCACAGTCCAAATATCTGCACATCAGATGAATTGGAGATGAGACTGAAATTTTTGAATGATTTGCCTTAAAATATTACTATTAACTTAGTTGAACTACTGTAAGTTGACTTTGTGTAAAGTTTGCCATACAATTTTTGACTATTTCAAATTTTCTGTGTTTTCTGGTCTGCTGTTTTTGATGTTTTTGCTGTTCTGACCTTTTTGAAAACCCTTGGACCATCATGTGTTTTTAGATTTTCTTGTGTTTTCGTGTAGCACAGGCCTCTCGTTTTGGTTTGTTGGTCTGATTCTTTGTTAGCCTTAAACCTTTTGGATCCTGCAATTACATCCTGCTTGCCTAGACACTGGCCATATTGCGCATCTATGTCTAAATCTTAGAACTTCCCGGTGGATGCAAACACAGGAGTGCACAATCCCAAGGGGGCTTTATGAAAAGGGAAGCGATAGGCATGCCTTGGATTCTGTGGTCCAGGAATCCCAGCTGCTTAGGGTGTGGCGAAGCAGTCTACTGTATATATACATATCCAGTAGCCCCCTGCTTTTCATGGGGGTTACATTCCAAGAGCACTTGTGTATAGTGAAAAACCACATTGTTTTGAAGTGGTAAAGACAATGCCTATTTTCATTGTGTAAACCCTAAATATGCCCCCAAATATGCTTGGAAAACACTTTAACTTCATTTAAAACCCATTAGCCTTAAAGAGAATGTAATGGTTAACCCATATTCACATGGTGCAGTTTACACTGAACTCCTGCCGTGCAAAAAGGTAAAAAAGATTGTTATTGCTGTATGTAATGTTCTGTAGTTAATACACATGTGTTATCTTTAATATGCGATGTCATTTTCATTGGCATAAGCAGTTAAAGACAGTAATAAATTCACTTAATTTACAGTAATAAAAATATAAGTAGATCACGCCTCTTGCTACAGTGAGGGATGCGTCACAGGGCAGCAGCCAATCCGCAGCAAGGAGAAATAAATAGCGTTCTCAGATATATATATATATATATACACACACACACAGACACACACATATATATATATATATAGAGAGAGAGAGAGAGAGAGAGAGAGAGAGAGATATCAGTGTGTGTGTGTGTGTGTGTGTGTGTGTGTGTGTCTGTGTGTGTATTTATATAAATATTATGTCAATACTATATACCGTAGATAGTAGTATATTATCATATATATAATTAGTATATTATAATATATAATACATATCACTATATACTTGAAAACGAGTTATTTTTCTGACACTGGCACAAAACTGATCAGAGTTTTAAGTAATTGTTTCTATGCCATACTCAAGGTGTCACTCTCACCAGGTGAATTCCCCCCAGGTCTGAGGGCGTTTTGTGTGTAATGAACTGTGAAGGGAGTTGTCCTGCCTTTTGCCCTCCTGCCTCTGGGATAGCCTCCAGTAAGGAGAAGCATTTCAGAGAGTGTATGATTGACTCTAAGCTGTGAATTAGGTAGGCCAAGATAATGACTGCAACTTTGTACATTTTTCATACAAATCTTGATTATTTTTTGGGCCCAATTTTCTCTGTAATTTTATCATATCTACATTCACACAATAGACAAGACTCCCTCAATAATACAACACAACAATTTCTCTGTAAATTTTATAGCAACACCATGAGCTTGTCAGCTGGGATTCATTATAGTTTATAGTTACATAACAGTGATGTATAGAAACCCATCCTCGCTCACAAAGTCCAATTGAACAGTAAAGTATTCCCAGCTTGGATATAAAATTACATGTGTCCTGGGTTTATCTTTGGATGAAAATAATACCGCTGCTTTGGCAGGATATTATGTTTCTCCACAAGAGTATTAGAGCCATATACATTTTTTTTGCTCCAAGGTCATTTAAAAAAAAACAAACATGTTGTTGTATTTAAATGGACTATTCCTTTTAAGGTAAAACCTCTTTGTCAAAATAAATTGGCATGTTTCCAGATGGCTTAGACAAACAAGAAATTCCCCAACACCCACAAAACACATGGGGATTTGGACCAGCAGCGATTTTCCTAACATCAAACTCTGCCGAAGACATTATTCTGCATGTACCACAGAAAGTTGTTCTCTGTTTGCAATCGGGACGTTTGTGCCACGCAAGTTCTTCACAGATGAAAAATGAGGTGCTGTCCGGAACAGCAGCGATGACATTGTTGGATGTGGTTTGGCCGGACAGGCTCATCCATCTGCAGCACCTCATTCATTAGATATTTGAGATGAATGTACCTGATGAAAGATGCAGTGAACCCATGCCGTTTGTTGTATAACCCATAGGACATGAGCAGGTCTGTGCTGGCTGCGCAATCAATGGTAACCCCTTAGATGTTCCACAAGCTTCTTTTGACACTTAAGCTGTCAGACGTCATGTTTGGTGTTCCTATGTAGAACAAAAGTTATTGTAATTTGAAAGTATGTAATAATAATAACCATTAGGGGTTTTTAAATGGTCTCAGATGCCAATGCCCTTAAAGAAGAAAAATGCCCAAATTTATTTTATTGTATTTCTTATAAACAAATGAAAAAACAAAAGATCTTTGAATTTCCGAAGAAGGGGGTTCTGGAATGCGGCCGAGAGGATAATAACAACTAGTTTGAGACTGCTTTACACCGTTTTTATTTGTTGAAATCAGATATTTCAAATACACTCTGAGTTCTAGGATGGGTGGATGAGAAGAGCTGGAGAACATGAGAGTCATACGCAGGCATTCAGTTCATTCTCAGAGTGTTCCTGGCATTGACCAGTAATGTGATGCGATAAAACATGTTGGCTGATGTAAACAAGCGGAATATAACTTCATTTAGAATAGCTCTGGCCTAACATAATCAATGGTCTTTCAGTGAAAAGATGATGCACATCCCCGTTAAAAGATCAAACAGTTATATATATCTTCATATTTCCTAGTCGAGGCTCAACTTCTGCTCTTGCTGCAGGCTGCATGAATGTTTTTAGTTATTTCAGAGGTCAGAGCCAAAAGAAACTATGCTAATTGACTCAGAGACCTTAATCTTGTCCTGGGGCTTGAATATAATGTACACAGCGATTGTGTTTTGGATATTTTGGCTGACTCTTTGTCATTGTATTTTTTTGGAAGATTGCACTCTTGAACACACTAAAAACACCAAGGAACTGAGTTAAGTAATGTAAGAAATTTATTATTTTTGGGTGCTTTGTAGTCCATAAGAAAACACACCCCTCATCGTAGAACCTGGACTTAAATCCAGGGGCTGCTTATAGAGTAAAATTCTACCAGAGATGGATTAAGTCCTCCACCAGGACCTTTACAGTTCATACAGTGAAGGAAGACCAGAACCCTCTCAGATCACACAGAGAAGAACCACTAGGGCCTTCTCAGATCATACAGAGAGGAACAACTAGAACCTTCTCAGATCACACAGAAGACTGCTCTTTTTATTTTTTTAATTATTCAGTTGTAGATGTTCACCTCAGTGTTCATTAAAGAGGTGGGTCTTTAGTCTCCATTTGAAGACAGTGAAGGTCTTAACGGTTCTGATATTCAGGAGAAGTTTGTTCCACCAGTCCAGAACAAAGCTGAGAAAAGTTTTCATGCGGGTTGTGGACCTTTGCGAAGAGCTGGGTGTAGTTGAGCTGTGTTTGATGCTTTGAGAGGGCAGAGCTGTGGGCCGTGGTCTGATCAGGGCTGATTGGTCTGAAGTAGTTATTTGTTTTGTAGGTAAGCGTTTCAAATCTAATGGAGAACTTTAGGAACCCAGTGAAGGGTTCACAGTGGTGGAGTAGCGTTTGAGAATTGTATGTATGTATTGAAGACCAGAGGCACTATGGCCTTTGGGGTCACCCTGGTGGCAGAGAATCAGAAAACTGATCCTTGAAGAAATTGCTTATGTTTTGACAGCATATACATACAGTGGGGAAAAAAAGTATTTAGTCAGCCACCGATTGTGCAAGTTCTCCCACTTAAAATGATGGCAGAG
>JBBKCR010144752.1:0-13900 GCA_037577295.1 Ladigesia roloffi
TGTACAATAAATAAACACAACACACACATGTGGGCACAATGACACAGAGTACAAATAATGCAGCTAATAGTGCAGACATAGTGGTGCAGGAGTCGTAGTGCAAAAGAGAAAAATAGTAGTAATAATAAATAGTAACATTATACAGAAGAAAATGAAATGTGCAAGATTGCTGGATGCAAGAAGTCATGAGGTATGTGATGTGCAGTTATCTTGTACATACAAGTGTGTTGAATGTAAAAGCCCAGCTTGTTAATGGAGATCATTCACTCCACAGGCTCTGCTTTCCACCCATGATTCTGTGGCTCAGAAGGACTACAAACCAGTTCTACCGCCCATCCCTGATGACTTGCCTGAGGATGAGGAGGCTATGAGGATAGTCTGCCTCGTGAAGAACAAGCAGCCCTTGGTAAGGAGAATCAGACTTCTTGCATGCTCCTCAAGTGCTTGTAGAAATGTCTTAGTCTTCAACCTTTTGAATACTTAAACTGGGTTATAATACATCAAATATACAAAGCCTTTGCTCACAGTGTTGTTTTGTGCTGTCTATCATGATCAGCAATTATTGGACTATTATTTCTAATGCTATTTAGATTTGAGATTTTCTTCGGAGACGGTGGCCTTAACATGTTCGTCATGATTTGTTTCTGCCAGACTGATACAACTTTTCAATGCTTTGCTATTTTTTCTGTGTTTTAGTTCTGAATCCTCTGTTTGTGACTTGGGATTTGCTATTCAGTAAAAAGTGTATTTCTCAGAATGTAATTGAGAATAATGTGTAAAATTTTCGGGAAGTGATAGAGTTGCAACAACCTGGTCTGACAACACACATAAATATGTTTTTACTTGCTGAAAACACTGTATAACTAGTGGTGAAACGTATTGCTTTTGTTCCGTGATCCGAACCGAACTCTCTCCTCGGTTCGGCACGCATGTGATCCGAAGATCAAAAAAAGTTTCACTGTATGATGCACGCATCAGTATATCAAGCGATAGCGGTCCAAATGGAAGAGCAGAGGAGCTCAAGAAACCTCCAGCATAACGTATAATCTGATGTATGGGAGCATTTGGCATTTTAAACCTCGAGGGCAACGGAAAGCTATGTGGCCGGAACCGCTCATTATATAACAGTGAACTGGGAGACACGCCCTCTTTGTGAGAATCTCCCCAGAAAATGTAGACATCCACGTCAGTTTGTTATATGCGCCCGTCTGCTTTAATATATTATATTGTAAATAACTATCATGCCCTATGTTGCAACCTAATTTGTTTTTATATTGTATGGAATGAGTCTTGAGTTGAGTATTTTTTAATGGGCAAAAATACTTGAATAAATAAATGGAGAGTTAAATTGGACTTTTTTCATTTTTTGCTGAAAATTGATCCGATCCATGACTTAAAACCGTGATTCAATTCGAACCGTGAGTTTTTTGATCCGTTGCACTACTATATATAACCTTAGAATAAATGCAGACACACTGACTGTGGCTAAAATTAACAAGCATTTCTTTAAAAAGCAATTGACGCCTTGTGAACAAATTTCAGGTACTGACTTAACCATCATGTATTTATATATATGTGTATTCTATTAGTAACCTGATTTAACATAAATAAATGAGGTATTCTTTAGTTAAAAATAAACAACCTCTACAAACATGTCGGCATACATAACGAAGTGCTGGTGGCCTGGTCGTTAGATAGTTTACCCTGTGATTGGAGGATTGTGGGTTTGAATCAAAGGACAGTTACGCTTCAGCAAGGGAACTTACTGTTTACTTTGTTCATAAAAAAATACTATAAGACTTAATAACATATTGGTTTATTTGTTAGTTTGTAGCTTTGATGTGTAATTTTCTCAATTGAACAAAACACAGCTCTGTGTAGCTATTTTATTTCTCTTTTTTGAGTGTCTGAGGAGGAAAATGTGTTGCTGGAATAGTCAGGGACAGTTTGCCTCAGTGAGGCCTGTTAGCTCAGGTTAGGGTCTCACCCTGAATGCCTCAGGGGGTCTATCAGCTTCATTCTGGCTCACTTCGCCTGTAGTTCAGCCCCACTCTTTGCCCAGCTAACAGCCTGCTGGCAGCTGTAGCCTGTGCTGCTGTCCTGGCCTGCTGTCAAAATCTGCCCCAATCGCCTGCAGCTCAGTTCCTGTGGGTAACAGAGCAGGAGTATCGGTATGAGGCACTGAGGCATGGAGTCATGGCTGCTTTCTGTGTCTATTAGTGTCGGTCTGTGTTGTCTGATATCTTTATGACAGAATGCTGAGCGTTCAGTCTGTTGCCATTTTTGCAGTACTTTGAAGCCATTTAAAGGTCTCTCTGTTTTTCAAATTAATTTCTTTTTTTTTCATTGCCAAGCTTGTTGAAATACTAGATGCCCAAGGCCATACATTCAAAATAGACAAGCCAGTCAGGGATTTAAGGATTGCTACTATAAAAGCACCTGTGGTTTAATAAAGCAGTTCTTCCCAGCCAGGCCCACTGCCCTGCACACTTCAGAGCTTACTCTGCTTTAATGCACCCACGTCATCTTGACTGAGGGGGTGCTAGAGAGCTGGAAAGATTAATTACACACATGGACAAAATTGTTAGTACCCCTGCAATTTTTCCAGAAAATCAAATATTTCTCACAGAAAAGTACTGCATTTACACATGTTTTGCTATCCACATGTTTATGTATTGGATCAAAACAAAAACAGGAGGGAAAAAAAGTAATTTTGACATAATGTCACACAAAACTGGGCTGGACATAATTATTGTCACCCCTTCAAAATTGTGGATAAAAAATATTGTTTCAAGCATGTGATGCTCATTTAAACTAACAGGTGTGGGCAATATAAAATCACACCTGAAATCAGATATAAAGGAACAAAGCTAACTTAGTCTTTGCATTGTGTGTCTGTATGTGCCACACTAAGCATGGACAACAGAAAGAGGACAAAATATTAACTATCTCAAGGTTACAAGTCCATCTCCAGAGATCTAGAGGTGCCTTTGTCCACAGTACGCAACATTATCAAGCATTTTGCAGCCCATAACACTGTTGGAAGAATATTATGCTGTTTGCACTGTGTGCTGTGGTATGTTCACATGTGACAGAATGGTCACTTTCATTCCCTAACTTGGGGTTAAGTATCCTGCTCAGGAACCCAGTGGAGGTATGCTGAAAGTAGGATTCAACCCTTTGACCTCTTGGTCCAGAGCCAAGTATCCAACCACCAACCACCATTAGGCAAAATGCACTCATTGTTCTAACTTTTCACACATGGGCTTCAACACTCACACTGGCACTGCTTCCTCTATTCCCTGCTTCAAACCCACAGGACCAGACAGGCCTCCTGCTTAACATGAGAACCCTGGACTAGCTCTGGCCCTCAATGCACAGTGTCTCAAGCAGCACAGAAAGTAGCACCTGAGCTGTGACAAAGGGGAAGGGGACAGACAGTGTGGAGGAGGGCACTCAGGCTCTGAACTTGCTGGTGGAGGTGGTGAACAAACTGCAGAGCCTGATCACAACCAGTCTCCTAGACCCTCAGATGTTCCAGAACTAATGATTGTTTCATAATAATGTGTATATATATGTAATAATCCTCTTAGGGTTTTTAGGAACCATGACATACTTTTTTCTGCTTCTTCAACATCTTCTTCTTCCACCTGCTCCAGCTCTCGGAGTTCATCTGTAAAAGAGTTCCTGACATCACAGGATCCGTTCTAGGAAAGTACTGTCCTTTAGAATTGGTAATGGACAGTCTATCTTCTCCAGTGGTGAAACGTTGTCATGTCTGTGGAAGAGGAGACTGCCTCTTTACCTGGAAAAGAAAGTGAAAGATGAAGAAGTCCTTGAAGCTGAGTTGCCATCCCTCCAGTGCAGATTATGTTTAACAGGCAAAAGTTCTTACATTTTATTTACAGACTGTATTTGATTTCGTAAGTCTTTTTTTTTGTATTTTCTGAGCAAGTGATGTAATTGTCATTACATTATTGTTTGCGTTTCTTATGATTTTGTATTCATTTTTGTATTAATTATTCCATTCTTTACCATTAATCTCACATCATTCCAGTCCTCCATTCCTCTTGATATCACAGACTGAGTAATTCAACCTTCTTTCATCGTTGCTTGCCTCCTATTCCAACCACTTGTTCATGAGTAATGTGACACAAGGGCCTTTTCATTTTCAGTCCTGGTTATTAAAAGGAGGTCCTGATTATAAATTTAATGTCTTTTTTTATTTCATTTTTTTTCTCTGATTTGATAGGGAGCAACTATTAAAAAGGATGTGAAAACAGGGGAGATCTTTATTGCGAGGGTGATACATGGAGGACTGGCAGATCGCAGTGGTGAGTTTGCCGGCTAAATTTTTTATCTTAGCTACAGCCAGAGGCGCCCCGGGGGAGGGAAGGTTAGAACGATTCTAGGGGTCCAGGACTGACATGGGGCCCTGTTAGGTGCTAGTAATAATATTTTAATAAAGGGGGGGGGTAGATGCATACAAATTTTATGTTTAAATAGAATAATTCAGAGCTTTGTTGGAAATTCTGATGAATTGTTGAGGTAGGCTTTGGTAAATAAACACAGCCAAGATCATATTATAATATTTACAAAGAAATTACAAAATATTTAACATCTGAAGTGCCTTGTGTTGGAAAGGTGGTGATCAAATCTCTAATAAATTTATGTACACAAATAATCAGTAATTGTTTATTGAATCAGTCTTTGCTGTTCCCAGAAAATATTTTATATTAAATCTTTAATTCATTTCTGGTATCTTACAGTGTTTGGACAGTATATCTACATCTAAGACATTGTTGACTGAAAGAATGATTATTAATGAGATAAGGGACTCCAAACTGTTTAAAATCACTGTATGTTTAGAGATGCAGTTTTACAGGATGTGTTAATGCTGTAACAGTGTGCATTGATTTCTAAGGTCTCCTCCATGCTGGTGACAAACTGGTGGAGGTGAATGGAGAGACAGTGGAGGGTCTGGAGCCTGTGCAAGTCATTCAGATTCTAGTAAGAAAGACTTTTCTTTGTGGAAAGATTCAGTTATGCCTTATTTGTCTGATACTACTCTTTTTTTTTGCAGGTGCATTCTGAAGGAAATATCTTGTTCAAGGTGATTCCTAACTCACCGCAGCCTGCCGCCAAACAAAAAAAGGTAAGTACAACTGACAGTTTATTTAACCTCACCCTTAAAGCTGACACATCTTTGCTGATGCAGAATTGCTTAAAGGTTTATCAGCATTCCTGCTGTTATGAAGGGATACTGACAGTATTAGTTAAATTTTTTTGACTACTATAGTTCATCCTCAACCTTTTTAGTGCCAAAGTCTGTTAAATATAGTAATATATTTTTCTTTTCTTTTTATTTCCCTCTTCCCGTCTCTATATAGCTGTATGTGAGAGCTATGATAGACTACCATCCACTGCAGGACCCCTCCATTCCCTGCCCGGATGCAGGGATGGCCTTTAGTAAGGGGGACTTGCTGGAGATTGTGGACCAGAAAGATCTTCAGTGGTGGCAAGCCAGGAAATTTCCCAATGCTACAGGCTGTGCAGGCCTTGTTCCATCCACGAGGCATTTCAGGAGGTAAGACGCTTCCAATTCAGTCAAAGAAAAAGTCTGAACATGCATTCCATGTTCGGTCCTTTTGGAGAAATGTTTTATCACCATATCTTTATAATGAGTTTGACAGGGTGTCGGTAAGGTTCATGTCTCTTTTTACCTCCTGTTTCCACCTTGTAGTAAGAAGAGGGAGTTCTGGTGGTCTCAACCGTATCAAGTCCACACATGTATAAAACCTTGTAAGCTGATTTATAACGCACATGTAGACACACAGACAGACATACAGCCTCACTTGTAGTTTCTCATATCAGAGTTCTAAAATATTGAAGTAAAATAAAGTATCTTCTCCAGATAACTGAGTTTGATCTTCTGCAACTTGACCAAGCTAATCTAATCACATATTAAAGATCTTTAGCAAGACATGTGCTTTTCATTTTGACATCCTGACTAAAGTTAGATATGTTTGCATTCGTTTTTATTGCATCCTCTGATCCTATTAACAGTGAATGCAGCTGATGTTGGTATGTATCAGCTATGTTCGCTTTGTTAGTGAAGTGTTGGTGTCGTTATTTAGATATTACATAGATTTACTGGTTTACGGTGCATTGTAGTATTATTTTGTTTCTGTAGTGTTAGAAGAACAATGTGGTATCAAAAGAATTTCCAAAAAGGTGCATTTCCTAAAATCGTGATCATGGATGAAGATCATATCTGTTCTTATTTTCTTCTGAAGGAGAGAAGGAAGGAGCTTTTGAAGAGAAGGGTGCAGAAGCAGGTGATGTATACACTTTGCTTTAAATAGATTATTTAAATGAGATGGAGACAATTTTGTGTACAGTGTTAAATTTGATTCTTTATTTGTTTGCAGATGAGGAAGGTTTTGAAACTGGTAGGTAAGTCTTTATAATTGAAGTGTTTCTGTAATCTATGAAGTGTTAAAGCCTGTTTAGGTGAACGTAAGATGTCACAAATTTGATCCCCATTGCCACCAGGGGTCCAAAAAAGCATAACTGACACTTAGTGCTCCACTCCAAGCATGTTGAATCATGCAGTGACGTTTGTGACTTGGTAATATTGTGAAAATGTATAATAATAAATAAATGAAAAGGTAATTGGGTAATGGTGTATACAAAAATACTATATATGTACTATAATGGGAGGGTCCTGTTCAGATTATACATTTTGTTGATTTTCAAAGCCAATTTTAATATAACATTACTATACACTTGTTGACTTTTAATAATTGAGAAAAGGAAAATGAACGTACATATACTTATGTTGAGCACACTTTCAGTCTGCTTAGACTGTAGAACCCTTTTTCCAACTTTTCTTTACACAAAACATTTGTTCAGTAGTATATCTTGATTTTACAGCAATGATCACAGCTTCGTATCATGTGTGATGTTTTGGAGTAGCTAAAGATCGATGTTGGTTTTAATATATATATATATAAGGGGTGTGCAAAGTGGCAGCTATTCATATCTGTATTTGTATTTGTTGAAAGGGGAAAATTATTCGTACTCGTATTTGTATTTGTGTATTTGACCGGGGGTGTTTCCGAATACAAGCATTTTATTTCCGAATACGGAGTGTCAGTTTTAAAGAATACATCAAATCAAGAATAATTACAGTTCATTTTTCTGTTATTTAAGTATTCTGAACAATTACAATTATATAATCAACCTAAAAGGCAGCATGTATTAATTTCTACATTAATCTGCAACAAAAATGTATTATGCATTATTGGAATCATATATTTCACATTTTGGTGTATTTTGCTCTTGTTTATTACGTTGCCTTGCTCTGTTCTGTTCTAGAGGCGGGTGAATATGGTGACCATATGGAGGGCTTTTATATTGGTATGTGATTTTAATTTTGGGGGAAATTTATAGGTATTCATTTTGCCATATCAAGGGTGAATAACAAAAATGACACCAAAGAACCTAATATATAATCACACTTGTACATCACAGGACTGATAATTTAATCACTGTTACTGAGCATTTGATGGATTGATTGTCTGTGCAGCTGGGTTCCGGCACAGTCTGCGCTTGTGGAGGAGGAAGGCTCTCAGTAAGAGGAGGCAATCCTGTCACTCCTGCGGCCCCAATAGCTGTCACAGTGCCTCAGCCAGGCCCTACGAGGAGGTGCTCAACTACCAGCGCAACCTCAGAGACCCCCCACGCCTCATCGTCCTCACAGGCACGAGCTCTGAAATGTTAATCAGTACATCAACAGCTGAGAGAATCTCTTAAGGATGCTTAGGAGCGTGGGGCTTCCTAAAAGTTAATTTACTGACAACATTTATAAAATCATTAGTTCAAACTCTTTGTATTTATGCATGAGGGAATTTATAAGTAATCAAAATTTTATATTAAAAGCTATTTTTCAGCAACAGTTTAATTTTAGAGCAACAAATTAGTGGGTTTTTCACAAGATTTACAATGAGAAGAGATTACATGTGGGATTGCCTGTAAAAAAGACTAACTAAATTAAATAAAATCTGTTGTCTAAATGTTCATAGAAACATACAGTGAACCCTACCCAGTCAAAAAGTGTATATTATTTCTCACAATGAGGTGTCTTCAGTTGATTTTCAAGAAAATAATTGGTTGGAAGTCTAAAACACTGTATTTATGCAAAGGCCTTGATACAAGAACCAGACCTCAGTAATTTGACCACTGACAATGCTGACTACTGGTTGAAGCTCTAATCATATATTTTATGCAGTAGCATATGATAAATAATAAAAAAATAAGTTTATTGTGGCTTTTATAGTGCTCATTTATATTTTTGTCTTTCTCAGGTCCATCGGGAGTAGGAGTAAATGAATTACGCAGGAGGTTAATCAAAATAAACCCCAACACATTCCAAGGACCGATACCCTGTAAGCTCACAGTTTGACTTAATCGATTAAAATGTGAATATTTTACACCACATTAATAAACTGTTACTTCTGCACCAATATAATTGCAATGATGTAATAAACACCACTGTAAAATAGTGAGAGGCCATCCATTTAACAAAATAATCCACTTGCTCAAGGAAACAAAAACGAAAGGAAAATAACCAAAAAAGCAGAGAAAATGTGACTCCTAAGCGACCACGTGAGAGCTGTAGACCACCAATACTGTCAACATCAGATACACAGTAGAGCCCTGCATTGGGAGCAGGATCCCGTGGGTCCCACAGGACCCAATGCAAATCTCGCGGGATTGTTGCTGCGGGCGGGAGCAACACAGATAGTGGGCGGGAGAAAATAGACAGCGGGTCCCTAAATTGTTAGCGTAGCAGGATGGAGCATGCAGCTGATGTTGGTAATAAAATTGTGAAGGGAGAATGTGAAACAAAACTAAAATTGGGGAAAACCATGCAGGGCTCTATTACAGTACCTAATGAAAATTAACAAGACATATTTGTGAAATATTTGTGAAAAACAACATAAAGAATTTACTTGCATTAAAATAATGGATGTTGTACTATAGGAACAGCTAATGTGAGGATAAACTAAATTATATTAAAAAATATATATATTTTTTTTTTTTTGTTTGTTTGTTTGTTTGTTTTTGTTTTTTTGTTTTTTTTGTTTTGTTTTTTTGTTGTTTTTTTTGTGCTTTTGAGGCTTACATGCAATTTTTTGTTAAAAATGTTTTTGCCTGATACAAAAAAATGGCCCTTTAAATGAAACTTATATAGATTAAAAGATGGTCTCTGACTTTTTCTCAGTAATGTATTTTAGTCAGGAGATAACTAAGGACATATATTGTTTTCTGTTGTAAGTTCCATATAAGTTTAACACTCTATGGATTGAATGCTGATTGTTGGAAACTTTGTGGTGTAATCTCAACCCAGACACAACACGGCCTCCCAAGAGTGAAGAAGTCAGCGGACGAGAATATCACTTCGTTACCAGAGAGTTGTTTGAATACTTGATGGTTAACAACAAGTATGTGCACAGATTCATATGTTTTTATTCTTTTATTCATTACCATTCAAAACTGTGAAATCACTTTCTTTTATTTTACACAATATACTGTATATGGTATGATATGATATTATATGATATGATATGATATATGATCTAATTTATTATATTGATATATTGATATATTCTTAAATGATGATATATTCTTAAATGATCCATTTACAGTCATTAGTCGTGGCTAAGGTGCAGTATTTGTCTGAAGGATTTCTCATTTTTTTCTCAGCTATGGAATCATTATCCTGATTACAGCCTTAAATATCTTTTTGTTACTAATTAGCTAAAACCAACATCGTTGAGTAATAACACCATTTTTGTGTCATTTCAATCTTTGCAGTGTTTTAAGTTTAGGGTCTAATCCAGTTATTTCTTTACCCATTCATGTATGATGACATTATGATCCTTCTTTTGATTAATTTTATGTTAATAGGACCCTGTTAAAGAACATTAATGTGTCTTATTTATTGCTGCAGATTTATTGAATACGGGGGGCATAAGAGACATATGTATGGCACCTGTTTTGACTCCATCAAAGATGTTCTGGACAGTGGGAAGACCTGCGTCATCGACATTGAACCTCATGTAAGTGTATCAATGATTATCTCAGTTATTGCTAACAATGAAGGAATGGAGTGATGACTGTGTGTCTGGTCAACTCTAGTGCATCCACGCAGTGAGAACCAAGAAGATGAAGCCCTACGTCATCTTTGTGAAACCTCCATCTCTTGAGCGTATGAAGTTAACAAGGAGGGATGCCAAGTTCACTGCTAGCAGCTATTTCAAGAGGACTTTCAGTGTAAGAAGACATATCGCAGTCTGTTCAGTGATTTGTATCTGTTATTAGTGATTCCCTGAAAAAAACAATTTGCCTACCGTAGAGTAATTTAATATATTTTTGCAAAGAGTGAAAAAAATTATTTTCAACAATGTGCTTCTGTGTGCATATCAGTCCTCTGAAACACCCCTCTTTTCTCTCCCTCTGTCTGACTCAGGATGAGGATTTTGAGGAGATTGAAGAGGCGGGCAGGATGATGGAGGCACAGTACAGTCAGTTTTTTGACTGTGTGATTGTTAATGACAGACTACAGGACGCATGCATGGATTTGTTTGCAGCTATACAGCATGCTCAGCAGGATCCGCAGTGGATACCAGCCAGCTGGCTCAGCCTTGATGAAGCTTGATACATACACAAACACAAACACACTCATAAACACACACAGTTACACACAGCCTGCCAACAAGACCAAAAGGAACATTAAGATGTGTTAATGGTTACTTTTACTTACACAGAGTTACATAATTATTATTACTTTTACTACTAGTACTAGTTTCAATTAATTATGCAATTACACTTTTTACAGTTTTAGCTTAGTAGAGGTTTGGAATATGTACCTGTGCCCTTAAAAATGAGCTTCACAAGCCTGTATAAGCCTCATGCTGGTGGTTTACAAAGTGTCAAATGTATTGTTCAGGACCAGGGTTTTACATTAGTTTGTCCAGTTTGAGTTTTACTGCAGGTGTGTTCATACGCACTATTTGTGGACTGTCTCTTTTTATTTTTGGTATACAGACTGTTTTACCTTCTGAGTAAGTTATCAGTATCTGCTCATAACAGTTATCTAAATATCGTGCCCTATTACAGGTATTTTTTTTTATATCTTCATCTTTCTTTCCTGCTTGTTTCAAAAGCATCAAAATTATTCAACCAGACTTCACTCCAAAGAGGTTTAGCTAGGAAGATATTTTTTGTGGTCATAGACAGTAATGCACACCCACATTTCTACATATTTTGCTTCCATAGAGCCAGACTTCCTTGAATTTTTTTAATGTAGTCTTGCTAAAGAGCCAGAATAAGTTTTGCGAAAGATCCAGTAGAACTTTTAAGGGCTCTGATTTTTATTCAGTGACCTGTGTTATAAATATTGCAAACATAATATAATAAATTCATCTAACTAGCACCGTGAAAAAACAGATGCAGGTGATTCCAGATGATCAGGCGGTGATCAGCATACTGGTGGTGCTGAATGCTGAGTGGTTAGAACTTCTTTATATAGAGGCCTTGTATCTTTAGGCTCTTTGAAGTCTGTCACGGTAAAACATTTGTTCCAGTTTCTTTCATTTCAATATGCCTAGAATAGGACAAAACAGTTTGACAGGTGTAAAGTAGCATTTTAATTCAAAGCAAAATATAAAAAAATAAGGGCTGAGTGAAGACTTTTGCACATTATATGTGCATTTAGTCCATATATACTGCAGTGACTGGTGTTTTAATTTTTCTATTTTAATTTGTTCAGCTATGAAAGGTGGACATCCGCATGCTTTTCCACTGGGACATAATTGATATAATCAGAATTTAAAGGCCATGTTCTTTCAAATCCAGTTCATGTAAATAAACACATACCTCAGTAGTGTGTCTAATTGTGTACAGAAGGAATTAAAATGTGAATTAAACAGTATAACTTTTGTTAGATTTAACTCGTGTGTGTGTCTGAGTGTCCTGTTTTTCCCATTGAAGCCTTGCTATTGTTTTGTAGCCCTTTACCTGGGGGGAAAATAATGTAGTGCTGTGATATCTTCTGTTTGTGTGTGATTTTGTGATTTAAGGTGTTTGTGTGAAAGAACTACCAGTGTTGTGTTAAATGACATCCTTTAAGAATAAAGTGGATGTTTGCAGCGAGTTTACTCTGTAGAAGAAGAATGGTGTGCTGTCGTGTCTTGCTTTCTGTGTGTGAGTGTATAGGTGCAGTGCTCGTGTGTTTATATCTTCCAGCATGTCCTCTGAACACAAACACCAATCTCTGCCTCACTAATTCCCAGTTTGGCAGACTCACGCCTGTGTGGATTTAGTGCAGGATTAGACGGCCTCGGAGCAGCTCCGGGCCACCCTCCTCCTTCCACTCCGCCCTATCCGGCACCATGACACCGACCTGAGCACAATGGGGAGAAAACAGGCAGTAAGTCAGCCTATCTGTCACTCACACCGAGATTATGCAGCAGGAGACCGTACTGTAGGTAATTAAGCACATACACTTGCTTTGGTTGCAAGTTTTAGGTGAGCGATCGGGCTCTTGACTGTGGATTAGGCTCTGTTCCTTATACAGGTGGGGTGTGTGTTTGTGTATGTGTGTGTGTTACATGGGGAATAATGTAGTCTTTCAGTACGACATGTTATTGATTCCATTCTTCCTTGGGAATATACAAACATTGGCATATATTTAGCAGCTGTACATAAGAAACCCTTTTTAGTGAAACATGAGGGGGCTGCATGCTGATTACAATTTACATTTAAAGGGTTACAACCTTTCAGGCAGTTTGATTTAGGTTACTGTATATACTGTGGTTAAGAGTGTGTATATACTCTCCAAATTAAGTTATATTCTTTTTTCCAGGGTCACCTTTCTTTAAATACCCTTCCAGGTAATGTGGGGTTTGTGTTAGGGTTACCTTGTTGCCTTTTTAATCTGGTTATTTTAAGGACTATACCTCCAACTGAGCTAAGCTCTATGATACAAATCGGTGTATAGTAGAGTCCATATTTCTTTGGTTATTGTAATAGACATTATTTATTAATTAGTACTGTTCCATAAAGTATTATTTAGAACTAAAAAATATATGGATTATAGTTCTCAGATGAAAATATGTGTAAGAGAAGTGCAAAAGTGAAATGTATGGCAATGTCTCAGTGCACTCTGAGCTACTGTGAAGTAATGAGGGCTCTGCCTTTTACATGTAAAATCAGTACACTGGAGGGGAAAACAGTAGATATAAGTATTAATGATGAATTATGTAACTCAGTTTGTGAAACAGTTCTGAGTACTGGGGTCTATAATGTGTAGTGTGGGTCTAATCATGCATTACTGGCACGCAAGTGGGTTTGGAGACCTAATCAGGGGATGTGATTGGATTGTGATCTCATCAGCTTACCTGTGAAGCGCGTGGAGGCTGTAGAGAGTATTTCTGCTCAGTATTGCTTCCCAGCATGGCCTAAATTCTAACGATGATAACCTGCTAAAATCATTCTGGTCACCTTTTGCCGAGTTTTTCACTGGATTTCTTCTGCTTTTACCTTTCAGCGAAGACTGTCAATGCCAAGGTCAGTTTCCTTACAACAAACTCCTTTTTTAAATGTTTTTTTTAATGTAAAATTTATGCCATACTTTCAGCAGCATCTTCACTCCTTGTACTATTATGAGGCTGTTTTTAATTACCGAGATGATGATAACTTATCTAATGATGACAAATTCTAACTTAATTACCTCAAAAATGCATCTGACTTTTTTAAAAGTACACGGGAACATAAGTTCACTGGTCAAATCATAGGGCTACAATGTAAAATGTTATCAATGAATGTTTAA
>JBBKCR010144821.1:0-19511 GCA_037577295.1 Ladigesia roloffi
TGAACAGTTCACTTTGAGCATGTGTGAACTGAACTTTGAACTAGTTCATGAAAAGTGTGAACTTGCACAACACTGATAGTAGAGGGCAACCAATAAGGGGAAGTAACATAATAAAAACATGAAGGTAAACAGGTGGATGCTATTTACATAAGAGTCTATAGGGAGAGTTCGGGTGCAACATCTCAGCGACCCCTGGTGGTCGCAGACCGGCACTGTGACAGAAAGCTTCAAAAATATCTGCAATTGCTTTTCACTCTCAAACATTGCCACTATCACAGACACAAGGTGCCTGCTGCAGTTCTTAGTGGAAGAACCCATCTTTGTTCAGCACTCAGGCCACATGCGACAAGACTATACTTCCAACAGAAGAGTTGGGTGAATGGCATGTGGATCGCTCGAAATGTCCTCTTTTCCTTGCAACCTTCCAGGAGCTATTTGGCCTGAGATTCACCAAACAACATTTACCTTAAATTAAAGTTGTGCATCTGGGCACAATAACTTGTCATTGTGTTCATATGCCAACAACAAGTGCTCCACATGTGTGACTTGTGTGGGAGTGTTGGAAGAAAAATCCTGAGGCCTGAAGTGAAAAAAATAATAAAAAGAATAATCCAAAAGCAAAGTATTTGGCCTGAATACCAAACAGTACATCTGGCAGAACGCCAATAAAGCAGACCAGCCAAAGAAAACTAGTCCAAGACTAAACTTACACAAAATTATCCCAACTGACTCAAGGGAGTAATTAAACCTAAAGGTGGTTGAACAAAGTACTGGCAGTTGTGATCTTTCATCTTTCACATGGCTATTATAAGCTGTATTTGGTATAGCTGAAATTTTTGGATTGTTTATGTCAGCATCTCTAGCTGCATTGCAACAAAATCTGAATATTTTGAAGGGAATGGTTGTTTCCTATATACACTGTATACAAATCTTCCTAGGCATTTTGTCTTCTGTCTAAAAGTAGATGTCAAGATGCCAACTGCATTCAGACAGCTTCATGAAGAGCCACTTGAAGTGCATGAGGCATACTTTTTACTGTTTTTATTTATTTACAGAAATTATTTTATTTATTAATTAATAAGCACTTTTAGATTAAAATATCTTTACAATGATGTAATGACATACATTTATAACAAGTGTTTTAACCTTGTAATTGTTTTGTTAATATATAAAACAAAATACATCACTGTACTCATATCTCCTAAATGGAGACTAAACAGACCAACTCAAATTTTAAAAAGTCACCATACCTAATTTTAGCTGTGACTGGAGCTTATAAATCCCTCCAATGCTGTGGAGCATGGAAATAAGCCCAGTTATTAAAGCAAAGGTGGACAAACTCCCTATTAATACCCTAGATTTTATTTAAAAAAAACCTCTTGATTAGCAGCAATCTACAAACATTTGGACACTTGTAGTAATATATTTTGGAATGTCTATGTTCTACCCACAATTGTTTTTAAAGCTACTGTGGGAAAACATAGGTAACAAAGGACTGCATCAACATCACATGAAAATCATTACTGTTTTCAACAAAAATACAAAAGAGCAGGAACTGTTTGAATGGCCTGTACTTGGCCTTGTTAGATAGTTAGGTTCATTAAGTAACCTATTTTACAAGCAACTGTAGCATGTCAGAATTTACCCTAGAGTTTACCTGTTTGGAAACAACAGAAAGTGAATTTATTCTTTGGTAATGAGCGAAACTACATCGTGATGATGGAGTGAGACAATTAGACCTAAATCACAAACTTACTTTGAAAGTAGAGACCAAATTCAGGCTCAAGTTTATATGCGTATGTGTGATGATGTTTTTGGCATTCAGTTTCTCAACTTTTTGTTAATGTGATAATGTTGACAGGTGTATATCTCTTGTCAACTCCAGCGAAACTTAAATAAGGCACTTTAGACACCAAACATGTCTTGGTTCACTGGCTATATTGAGAGTACTCAAACTTTAAGATTTTTTGCTAAAATATTCCTTTTTTGTAAAAATAATTTTATGAACTATTATAAAGCAACGAAAACATCATAAGAACAAGTTAATGAATGTCCCGAAATCGAACCCACAAATTCCTAATAGCAGAGTGAACGCCCTTACCAAGGTTTTTTTAAATCATGAGAGACTGAGTTCTGAAAATAATAACAATAATAACAATAATAATTAAAAAAAAGATCCCTCTAACTTTAGTACCCTCCTCTGCTTCAATTCTCATCCTGAAATTTGATTTCCTCATATTGTAGGCTTTGGATAAAAGCATCTGCCAAATTAATGTCATGTAATCGGAATGATCTAATCAGCTCATTAACCACCCGAGACTCAGTAGAATTGGGTGCGTTAGAGTGGGGAAGCTTGTTTGGGAAATACTGGTGTATACTAAACTTCAGAATACTCCACCAACCAAAAATATACTGCTTACGATGGTCCTGTGGCTAGAAACTGACCTCTGAAGGACAGCAGATCTGATAATGAAGTCAAACAAACCAAAAAATAAGGAACAGAGCTATTAATGGAAGCAGAGTAGGAAACTTCGTTCATTGGCTATATTAGGAGTACTTTTAAGTATTAGATATGTTTTGCTAAACTATACATTTAACTTTTCATTTCTCTCTCTCTCTAGATCAGAATATGTGTGAAGTGAATAATGGTGGTTGTTCCCACATATGTTTGGATCGTTCACCAGTTTTTGAGTGCGATTGTCCCATTGGCATGCGGCTGGTACAGGACACAATCTGTGAAGGTAGGAGAGGCTTGGGAGGGCCTCTGATATTCAAGTTCAGTCAAGTACAGTGTTTTATTGCCAGACAAACATCAAGGAATTGGAATATATCTAGCGCTTAAAGTACAAAACTTACAATAATAAAATTACCTTGTAAAACTTAACAAATGCAATCAAGTTGCAGATGCTCCATTCATGACCCAGTAGGAACTACTCAGTGGGAATTAATCTTTTAAATACCCTTTCAGTCTGTATTTCCATCTCAGAAAGCTGGAGAGCTCCACATTCACAGAATTGCAAATCCATTTAATTGTGGCTATATTCTGTGGGCATGGCAACAGAACATGAATTAATGTTTTATTTTAAGCTTCTGTTTGTGTATCATAGGTTATTTGTACATCATTTTGAAAGCCACGGTACTATTATATTAAAGATGTTTGTAATGTCAAGTCCTTCTGTATAAGATAAAAATGTAAACAGATCAATTGCTTTTGTATGAACCCACAATAGCCAGATAAGTGTAAACCCTTCTTAAAAGCTAATCATAAACAACTAATATTGCATGAACACAATTAGATGGGAAGTGAGAGATTCAGAGTTGGAGAAGACCTAGCTTACAGTTGTCATGAATGTAACAATAGTTTCTGAGGGTCCTTGATATGCAATTCCGTTCATTTATCAGATCTTCTTTATAATACAACCAGCCATTATTTGATAAACAAAATCATTCAGAATGGTGAAAGGGTGCATAGAGCCTTTTCAACTCTATACATGGATTGTAATGAGAACCAGGGGTTGTGATGTCTAAAACACAAATATAGCTATTTAAATCCAAACAGTTGAATTAATTCAACAGAAACCCAGGCTATTATCTCAGAACTGTCCCGGTGTTAGACAGTGTATTCAAAGCAATTTGTGTTATTATGAGGTAGCTTTCTGAAGCTTTACCTGCTCCAGGCTGGTTTCAGTCATTACGACTGTGAGCATTTCTGACTGATTTCTGTGTATTCCCTGCTCTCAACACACCAGACCTTGCCTCAAATACTGCATTGCCCTCCTAGTGGGTCTTCCAGCTTGCATGGTAAGACGCTTACAGCTGGTTCACAACACAGCAGCTTGGCCGGTCTTTAATTAACTAAAAATTTTGCATGCCACCTTACACTGGCTTCCCAGGCTGCTGTTTGCTGAAAGATTGCGATCTGGGTTTTCACTCAGCTACTTTATTCCCCACATTCAGCCTTATGTTCCTACTTGCTTCCTCTGCTCAGAGTGTGAATTACAACTCCATAATTGGCAGGTACTACCTTCATAAGACTTATATGACCATTTTGATCCACTACCATATCAATACCTACAGTCCACAAATACTCCCATATCCAAACATCCCCTGCTTACCATGGTACCATGGAAGGATTGCAGGTCTGGTAATAAAGTCAAATGAACTAAAAAAATATAAATGAGAGAGCTATTAGTGGAAATATAGTAGGAAACTGGAAGAAGGCTAGTGACTCTGTTAGGACAAAAAAATTTTTTTTTTCCCTTTGAGCATTATATTAATTCCACCATTAACAAAATTGATGATCTGGCTGATGAAGATTTCCTGAAAATCTCTCTTACACTAAATGGCAACCAAATTGAAACCAAAGGAAACACTGGTTTATTATGCCTGTGGTTGGACTGTATGAATGAAACACTTCCAGACTCATTCCATCACTTACACTGTGGCTTTATCTTAAAAAAAAACATGCTAAAATTGTTCTTTGGAGTGAGCCCGCAGAACAACCACTAGCGTTGTTTATAAATAAGAGATGTTTATTAATGAAAACCTTGTGTAATTGTTCTTCGAACAAAACATTTTTTATTTATGTTTCTTCATTTGTTTACTTTTTCCCCCCAGAGGTGGATCCCTGTTTGGATGCAGACATTTGCGATCAGCTGTGTATCCATTCGAATGGCTCTTTTGTGTGCGAGTGTCAAGATGGCTACATGAAGAACAGTTCAGAGAGTGGCCGTTGTCTGGCTACAGGTGTGGTTTATTTAAATTAGACTGTTGGTAGATGCATGAACATATCACAGATTTTGGAAATAAATCTTGTCAGCTGCCTTTTCTGAGTAAAATAATGTATTTATAATGTAAGTTACATTAGAATGTATTTTCCATGTTTACTGTCATTTTTTCAACAGCAATGATATTTTGCTCTGGTTTTCTCCACACCTGCAGACAATTGAATTTACTTCTCCAGACAAGTGGACTTAACATGCACGTAATGGAGAAAGTTCAGTGGGTTATAGGGCTGTATAATTCTACCATTCATCTAGGATGCCAGAAGGATAAAATGGACTGCAAAATAACATGACCTGACAATCTTTATCTACTTTTCGGACAAAAAATCTTATTTCTAAATGCTCATAAACTTTCAAGTACCACTGTATACGGTGAACGATTTAAAGATTTTTAAAGGTCACTTCCATTTCTTCCTGGTTAAATGTGCATAATGCTGTGTACTTTGCCCGCAGTAACATAAAAAATACTTTACATACACTTAAGCCATTCATTTAGATTTTTGCACATCCCCCACTGAGAAGAAAACAGATTATTTAATTATAGTGGCTCCTCGTTACAGATTGGGCAGCAAAGGAACAGTCAGTTCTTAAAGTTAATGTGTTGGAAGCAGGGAAAAGTGTAAGTGTCTGAGCATCTTTTAGAAGTGCCAAATTGTGATGGATGGCTTACTGAGTCAGAAAGTTTTCAAAATGGCAGGTCCTGTGAAATGTTTCTGGTATGCAGTGAAAAGGACTTGCAGGGGTGGACTGGCAATCTGTACGTTCTGGAAAAGTTCAGAGCGGCCATCGACCCAAGATGCGCCGGAGATGCGCATTCAATCTCCAAACCCCATTTGAAGGATCTACACAATATTGTGTGGCATTCGGGGGATCTAGACAATATTGGTTTATTTGTCTTGTAAAGTATTGCTACATGGGGTTCCTGAAGTACAACACAGATCCATTTGTTCCACAGTGACGTAGCCAGAATTTTGGAGTTGAAATACACCCTAGCCAAAATCACTTACCAATTCTAATATGGTCACATAATCAAAAATACACTAAGCCCCAGAAAAAGGAAAAGCAAAGTGGGAGTGAACTTTGTAAACACAAAATGTCCTATATCCCAGGAGCCCCTGTATGTGGTTTATATTGTATTTGTATAATCATTACTTGTGTGTTTCTTATAGTTTTTTGTGTTTCTTAGTGTTTTTAATATTAGTTAAAATGTATAATGTTTATATAGTGTTTTTAATACTTTATTTAATATTTGTTTGTGTGTGTGTGTGTATGTGTGTGTGTGTATATATTTTTTTTTTATTAATTTTATTTTATCACCTTATCAGAACATACATTTGATTCAGAATATGTTTCAGTTTATGTCTGTCAGTTAACAAGCTGATGGGTGTGGGTTTGTGTGTGTAGGAGCTGCAGGTGTGGTATTCTCCAGCAGTGCGGGGATTTGCTGGATGGACAGTGCTGGTTCAAATATAAAAAAAATCTCAGAGTGTACAGGAAATTCTGGCCCTTTAGCAGCGTATGTGGCAAACAGAACCCTTTACTGGAGCAACCCTAAACACACAGGAATCTACAGGTACTGCAGAAGATCATCTGCACGAGGTTACACAATTAAACCTGCTTAACTCTTTTCCAGACATGTTTATTATTTCAACAGTACTAAACATGTCTGGAACGGAGTGAAGCAGGGCAATGATTTAAATGTTAATAATCACAAGATTTGTTATTTTGTATAAGCAGTTTGAGTTTGTTGAAATGGTATGTTAGTGTTTTAAGAGCAGGATTGTCCAGAACACTGCTGGTACAGCACACTATATCTAACACACAGCAATGTCAGTGTTACAAATATTTTGATACAATGATGCCTTGTAATTGTGTTACACTATGGTTTATTGTCTAATTTTAAAAAATGCTGATGAGAAAATAATTTCTCTCAGGATAAATAAAGTTCTTCTTTGATAGAGTAAAATTTTGGGGCATGCTTATTCGACCATACTTCAAACTTTATTATAACTTTATAATAACTGTCTTTACTACTTCTGCTGCTAACAGTAATAATGTTATATACTTACTTTAAACAGGACTGTCTCAAATGTCAAGGCAATCCAGCATCTTAATATCTTAGAAAGCATTAGCAAAAAGATATGTGCCATAAAATGATGTGCAACAGTAAAGCAGAGAATAAAAATGTAAACCTTGAAGAACTAAAGAACAGTAGGTTTGATTGTATTTGACAATACATATAGTACAGGCACCAGTGGGAATCTGGGATTGATGAACATTAGACAACAGCACTCAAATGCAGCAAGACATTTCTGAAACAATTACAAAGCATTATCATTCATGTTTGTGTATGTTTTTCAGGCTTTCCCTTGCTAGTGAAGATCGGATCCCTGCGGTGCTGTTTGAAGGGACCCGTGGGATTACGGGATTGGCAGTGGACTGGGTGCATGAGCGTCTGTACTGGACCAGCAATCAAACTTTACACGTCTCTGCCCTGAATGGCTCGGAACACAGAGTGGTCATAACTGGCCTGTCCCAACCTGCTGCTGTTGCCGTTCAGCCTCTGATGGGGTCAGTAACTGTCTCAAAATGTGCCTATACTGGGAATGCATTTGCATCAAAGTTTAAATAAATTTATAATCTGATTTTATAATTGGGACTTTCAAACCAAATAGCTTTGACAGCTGCAAGGTGTAAATGAACTAGAACAGCTACTGTTTTTAGCTATCCACTACATTTGCCTTTATTGATTGTGTTTCAATTCTAGAACTAAAAATTGGCTTTAATTGTTCATAGTCAATGCTAGGGAATCTAAACCTGCTGTATTTCTTCCAGGCTGCTCTTCTGGTCAGACAGTGGAGATTTTCCCAGAATTGAACGGTCCAGTCTTGGAGGAATGGACAGAAAAGCCCTGATAACCTCAGCAATACAGAATCCTGTCTCCATCTCCTTAGGTTAGAACACCTTTGTTCATGTGGCTTACTGTAGGTCAGGATTAATTCTTTATGTAGACATTGAAATGTGCTTTCATTATCTTAATTGTAAGGGTTTGTGCATGACTACTGCAAAATTGGCAAGTAGAAAATACATATAGTTGTAGTACTGCAACTCCCCAAAAATCGCAGGGGTAACGTTTCAAGAGCAGTGCATTGCCTATTTTTATAGTGTAAACCCTAAATATGTTCCCAAAATACTTTAATTTAATTTTAAGCTTAATACATTACCCTGAATGACAAAGTAAAGGTAAACACGTATTTGTGTGTCGCTCGTGACAAAGATAAGGAAGATGAAGATTAATGACTTTTCGTGGTAGGCTGCAGTATATATACGGGATATATTTTTACCGGCCGTTAGGAGACGGAATGTTGTTCGTGCACTGTTCAGTAAAACAAAAGCATAAGCAACATAATGTGTGTGTTACTGATATGTATGTATACTTTAATGCAGAGGTGTTGCAGACACTGTTTGAATAGTAAAACCATGTGCAATATGTATTTTTATGTTACCATAATGTTTAAAAGTACAAAGAAATTGTGTAGATATCTCATATTACAGCATGAGACACATGCGGCTTATAATCCGGTGCGGCTTGTACAAGTACAAAATTGATATTCTTTCTAAAATTAGAGCATGCAGATTTTAATCAGGTGTGCTCTGTAGTCGTGTATATGTTTGTTCTGCTCTGAAGCCACGTCACATAGTTTTAGTCTCTGAAAGATATGTTAAATCACACAGAAGGCAGACTGATTCAGACATTTATTGAAGAGCTATATTTGGCCTACAAGTCATAGATAATTCTAATGTTTACCAACTATTTTAACTATATTTGTCACTTATTTCAGTGCTTAACGTTTGTGCAAACATCTTATAAATGTCTTGACTGAAATCCCTTTGATGGAGACTTTTTTGGCACGCTCCAGCATTTTTCATTTTTTGATTTCTACATTGTACAAGTTAATGTGTTATGATTTGCTTGACTGATCGAGAAACCTACTGATGGACTGATTGATTGAAAGACTGAATTTTAAGTGTGTTGTGCATTGCTTTACCTTCATAATCAGATATTCCCCGTGGACTGCTGTATTGGATAGACTCTGAACTCCGTACAATCTCCCGGGTCAGTTATGATGGCCAGCATCGGAAGACAGTGCTGGAATCAAACGGTTATCTGGATGATCCTTTTGGACTAGCTGTATTTGAGGTACATACTGCTCCTTCTGGCCAGACCTGTTAATATTACTATTAGGATGATTGTCATGAGAACTCATTTACCTGACTAACTGTTCTGCTTTCTTCTAAACATAGGCTATTTGGGCAAGAACCACCAATGCTTCTAAAGGCACATTAAGAATAAAAGACAAACTTTTTGTTTTATTATGGTGCAACAAAGTTACTTCTGTCAGAATTAAACTATTATGCTATAAAAGTTCCTGGTGCGTGCACATGTGTGTGTGTGTCTAGGGCCATGTGTACTGGAGTGACCGGACGACGGGCTCTATCTGCAGTGTAGATAAACACAATGGAAAGTTGCTAAAAGTGGCTCAGACCACCAGGACGTATTCTGCTGCTGGACTTCTCATCTATCACCAACTTCTTCAGCCCTCAGGTGCCTGCCTGACTGCACATTCACACACACACACACCAAAGTGAGCAGGGAGTGGATGTACACTGTATATTCCAAGAGTATCCAAACACGGTTATGTAATCCCAATATAAAAGCATCTTTAGCAGATTATGGTCACTATGCCCAGTGGCAGCTTGAAAGGTTTTAGACTCCGCAGAATTTTTTTTTTTTTTTTTTTTATGGAAGTAGCACCAATGAATCCCTTAAATGACTTGCAATGAAAGAACTGCCTTACATACCCCTGAAATGGTAATAAAGGTATAAAACACTTTCATGAGGATTTTAGTACAAATAAGCATAACCCCAAGTTTTTATTCCTTTCCATTGATGTTTTGGTAAATGGTGTCAGGGCTAGTTCTTCTGTTTTAAAGGTGGATTGTGTTTTATTTACAAGGCATTTTATAAATAAGGTTGCTGACATTAGAAGTAATATTTCACATCCTGCCTCATTGATGGAAGTTTTATCCCCAGTTACATGAAGGGAAGTCTTGAACCAATTTGCTTTAATATAATTGGAAGAGTTAAGGAGGGTCGTGCAGTTTTTAAAACCTTCATGTGCCCCCTTGACGTTCTTCCTGCTAATTTCTTCAAAAAACCTTTTAGTCAATAGGATTCTATTATGTTTTTTATTTAGAATAACAACACTTTAACCCTAATTCTAACCCTGTTTAAAAAAAGTTGAACTCACTACAAATTACATTTTAGGTGAGCTTCTCTTGTTTGCGCACAGGAGCCCTCTCGTCTTGTGTGATTGCGGGAGCCCTCTCATCTTGTGTGCGTGTGGGAGCCCTGTCCTCTTTTGCGCACGCGGAAGCCCTCTAATCTTGTGTGTGTGTGGGAGCCCTGTCCTCTTGTGTGCGTACCGGTGCCCTCTCGTCTTGTGTGCTTGCAGGAGCCCTCTCGTCTTGTGTGCTTGCGGGAGCCCTCTCATCTTGTGTGATTGCGGGAGCCCTCTCATCTTGTGTGCGTGTGGGAGCCCTGTCCTCTTGTGTGCACGCGGGAGCCCTCTCATCTTGTGTGCGTGTGGGAGCCCTGTCCTCTTGTGTGCGTGCCGGTGCCCTCTCGTCTTGTGTGCGCGCGGAAGCCCTGTCCTCTTGTGTGCGTGCGGGAGCTCTATCCTGTCCTCTTTTTAAATCACTGTAGTACCTTTAGCAGAACCGTTACCATTAAAGCTTATCGATACTTCCGTCTTTTATAATTAGGCGCTGGGGATGAGTAAGAACCGGGTTTCTTTACCCATCCCTAGTCAATAGCTCCTCTGGTTAAAAAAAAAATGAATTTATTGATTTCCTCTGGCTGTGTTCCAGACTGCTTTAAGGTGGCAAGTGTCCAGCCACTTCTTAAGAAACCTGGACTGGACTCTAATGTTTGTAATAATTTCAGATCTATTTCGAGGATTTTGGAGAAGGTTGTCTCTGAGCAACCTCTGCAGGTTCTGGATGTAAATTATATTTTCGAAAAATTCCATAGCACTGAGGCTCTTCTAAGTATTGTAAATGATCTCCTGATGAGTGTGGATTCACGAAATTTCTGTTTTAGTTCTGCTTGATTTAACTGCAGCTTTTGATTCTGTGGAACACACTTTACTGATAGATAGACTGAGAAAGTGGGTTGGGTTAACAGGTGTAGCACTGAGCTGGTTTGTGTCTTATTTATCGTATCGAAAATGTTCTGTGTCAAGTGAAGGAAATTTTTCGGGAGTTTATGATCTTATCAGTGGGGTACCACAAGGGTCTATTTTTGGTCCCATTTTATTTTCATTGTATATGAAACCTTAGGTGATTTAATCCGTCGTTTTGACATTGGTTTTCATTTTTATGGAGATGATACTCAGTTAAACCTCTCCTTTCAAAAAGATGAAATCAGTAGGATAGCAAATTTAACAGAATGTATTGCATCAATGAAAGACTGGATGGCATGTAACTTTTTTAAATTAAATGAAGATAAAACAACGATCTTGATCGTTAGGCTTGAGAGCATTTCAGGAAATGTTAAGTTAGCTCTTGTTGTATTGGGACTTAAGGTGAACTCGTCTGCGAGGAATTTAGGTGTTATTAAATCTGTCAATGAATGTAAAGTATTTGGTGCTGTCGTGTTTTTTCCAGTTGAAAAATATTGTAACAATCCAGCATGCATTGTTTTTTCAGGACACAGAAATTATTATGCATGCATTTGTGTGTTCTCGTAGGGATTACTGCAATTCTTTATATATGTGACTCAGTCAAAAAATTCTGGCACGGCTTCAGATGGTTCAAAATGCAGCGGCTCAACTTCTCACAAGGTCTATGTGCTGTGATCACATTACTCCTGTGCTGGCTAACTTGCGTTGGCTTCTGGTAAAGTTAACAGTGGATACTAATGTTAACTTATCAAGCCCTTCATGGTGAAGCCCCGGATTACCTATATGATTTGCTGACTGTTTATAGAACTTCTAGGTCTCAAAGGTCATCAGGTCAATGGTTGCTAGTGGTTCCGAGAACCAATCTTAAATGAAAAGGGGACTGTGCTTTTGCTACTCGTGCCCCGACTTTATGGAACAAGCGCCCTTTGAATATTAGGCAGGCTGATTCTCTTGCGTTGTTTAAAAGTCGATTAAAGACTTATTTTTATTTTTTTGCTTTTAATAATCAGTGAAACACAGGGCATAGTGTTGTATGTTTATTGATGTGTCTTTTTATGTTATGTATTTTGTTATTTCTTTTGTAATGCACTTAGTTGCTGTTGGCTTAGAAAAGTGCTATATAAATATACTTTAACTTACTTACTTTTACTTACTTTCGGTAATGACTTTCAGTGATGTAATTCTATTGAACGGATGGTGGATGAGTGGTGTTCATCACTCCACCTCATCCTAGTAGTGTTTAGTTGAACTTAACCAACTCAGTCCTCTCCCCTGGTTATATATTCCAACTGAAATGTCCTTTTAGTCTAAGGTTTCATCTAGACCTAGGTTTCTCAACCACTGGGCTGGGGACCACTGATGGGCCGCGAAGGATTTTGATTGGGTTATTTAAGATTATTGAGTTATTTAAGATTATTTAATATGGAAAAGTGGGCCTTGGCAACATGCTGTGATAGATAGGTGGGCCTTAGTGTTGAAAAGTTTGAGAACTATTGATCTAGACCAGATTCATCTTGGTCAAAGAAAATAGCCCATATTGTAACTTGAAGACAGTATAATCTGTGACAGTCTTTGCAGTATGGCTTGGATAATTACATTTAATTGTTTATTATAAGCTTTAAAAGTTGCAGGAACTGACATCATGTGAATCTAAGGAACCACAAGCTTGTCTTCACCTTCCCAGTGTTGGTACTGTTGTGTGTTGTGGGCAGGCTAGTTGTTGAAAATGGAGATGACTTAGTTGGGCAGAAAATATGGAACCATTCCAAAACATGCCTATCCCCCAAAAGTAGGATTCTCTTACTATTTGGCAGTCTAGGTTAATTTTAGTGTGATATTTGCTTGATAGGTAACTGATAAAATAGCAGGCATGGCTAATTTTGTTTATTGTGATCCTGAGGTCAGCTGTAATAAAGTATTTTAGGCTGATTGTTTAGGTGATAGCACACAGAGGAGAACACACATTATAATTCAACCTTATTGTTCCTCCTACAGAAGAAGACCATAATTCCATTTCAATGAAGGGGTTGGAAAAAATATAGAAGTAACATTAACATAAGTGCCAGGACCTAAGCTTGCTGCAGAACATTGCTTGAAGCATCACACTGCCATGGCTGGGTTGCCTTTGATCTAAAGTATATTCTGGGGTCGGCTCATGCCCTGGTATAGAATGCACAAGCACCGCGCCATGCACATGTTTGATAACAAAAACAATATCCACAGGACCAGGTCATCATCTTCTAGTTCTCCATGGTCAAATTCTGATCTCTAATCCTTGATTGATTAGTAATTTGAAATCCAACTGTTAGCTGACCAATGCTGGAAAGTTCTGTTTAAGTTTATATTGTACAAAATATAATTGCAAGTTGAGATCCTGGCATACATTTACAGCATTTGGCAGATGCTTTATTCCAGAGCACTGTACATCTGTGCATTTTAGTCCACAAGAAAATATGTCCCTCATGTTAGAAAGCCTTGACTTAAAAGGAAGAGTTGCAAGAAGATTCTACAAAAGATGAAGTTAGTACTCCCCCAGGGTCCTGTCTGATCACACAAATAATATTCTTTGGGGTAACATTTGTGTTGTGGTTGTTATCTTAAGGAGCTTGGTGAAGGTGGGTCTCCTGGTCTCCTTTTGAAGATTGAAAGTGTCTCAACAGTTCTGAGTGTCATGGGAAGTTCACCACTGTGATGCCAAAGCTGGGAAAAGTCCTGATGTACTTCCTTGACCTTTGAGAAGAAGTGCATTAAGTTGAGCTGTGCTGGATGCTCCATAAGCTGATGGGTAAAACGGACCTAGACCATTTTTGCCTATGTGTATGGGAAATTGCATACTTTCCTACTATATAGTATGTGAAAAAACAGTATGTAAGGCGAGTAGTATGTCCGAATTCATAGTATTTGAAATACAGTAGGCGAGAAGTACCTGGTTGACCTTCTGCATCTGGCCGAATTCTTTAGTAGGCATCCGATGGACACTGCGCTGTCCCATAAGGCAGCGGGAGAGGCGAAAAATGGTGGAAAATGTAGACACGGCTCTTTTCAAGTGTAAGTACCTTCAGGAAAACATTTCTTGTGGTTAAATTACATTTGCAAGAAAATGCCCTGTGTAAATGTAAAAAATAATGCCATTGCATTAAATATAAAATCGTGCTGTTGTGATGACACATGACATCAACACAGCGGATGTAGTATGTCCAAATTCCATACATACTACATACTGTTTTCATGGTGGGGCAGTACGTTCAAATTCAAATTATTGTTCCTGTGTCCTGGAACATCTATAGGGGTGTTGTGGTCCTCAGTGGAAGGCCAGCCACGAGCAGGTAACAGTAGGCCAGTTTTGAGATGAAAAGTATCTTATTGGAATCAGTGTTGAGGAATGGACAATTTCTTCTGATATTAGAAAGAAGGTATCTGCAAGTTTGAGAGAGATTGCTAATGTGAAAAGAAAATGAGAGCTCTTCATCTAAGACAGCGTTTCTCAACGGGGGCAGTACTGCCTCCGTCGGGGCATTTGAAAACCATTGGGGGACGTTGAGAATGAGAAAGCTGAGTGGGGGGCGCTCTGATGCAAAAGGGCGGGGGGCGGCAGTTTTATTTATTAGAATTTTTAAGCATATACAATAAACAGATTTGTTCATTTGGACACAAAATAAGATGAAATAATATATTCAGAAAATTGATTAGAAATAGGCATACCAGAGTAGGCCTACTCTCCCTACTACCGCATGTAATTTCCATAGTAACTTCCGTAAACAAATTTGACCTGATCTGCAGTAATGAGTCGGGAGTCTGCATTCTAATTTATTCAGAAAAGGGCAATTATTTTAAAATGTCTCAAAAATGTCGATTTTTTTCCTATTAGGTCTTATATGAAAGAAAAGGTCTTCAAAATCTATCTCCCAAAGTTTCGTCATGGAAATAACTGTGAAAATGGTCTTAATGGCTGTTTAATTTGAGTTGCAGCTCCCAAATTTTGAAAAAGAATGTCCAAAATAAATGCTGTTTTCGCTCGTTTCAGCCGAGGTGTTCCCTGAGTGCCGGGTCTCTTCCTAAACATCATGATCTCAGCTGTCAAATTTGGTGCTAAAACGTCAATCCCTGATCTTATTAAACCTATCAAACTACTTAAATCACAGTCCAGCTCCACACACACAGAAAAACTTAAAATGCGATTTTCTGTTTTTTTTCAGTTGGAAAATGTTTCTGCCACATCATAGACTACTTGAAATTTTGAAAAAGAATGTCCAAAATAAATGCTGTTTTCGCTCGTTTCAGCTGAGGTGTTCCCTGAGTGCCGGGTCTCTTCCTAAACATCATGATCTCAGCTGTCAAATTTGGTGCTAAAACGTCAATCCCTGATCTTATTAAACCTATCAAACTACTTAAATCACAGTCCAGCTCCACACACACAGAAAAACTTTAAATGCGATTTTCTGTTTTTTTCAGTTGGAAAATGTTTCTGCCACATCATAGACTACTTGAAACGATTGTAACTTGAAAAAAGTATAGCTTTGGCCATCATTTTAAAGCTTATTTGCTCGTATTTTAGTAAAACCAAACTTTTTTTTTGCTCATTTTGCCCGATCTGGTCACAAATTCCTTACCAACCATTGGCACAGCGCTGACTTCCTGCCTCGTCTAGCAGGGATTCAGCCAAGCTCTCCATTTGCAGACTAAGTACCAAAACCACATGAATTTGGTTGATTCAGTTGCATTCAGGCTGATGCTGAGGTCTCTGTGTCCTTAAAGACAGGGCTCACACTAACTTGAGCTTTTTGTTTTATGTTAATGAATGTGGCCTGTTTCCATCACTCAAAGTTTTTGCTTGAAGCTTCTGACTACCAAAGTCTGTTTTAAATGGGCGATAAACTGCTGCTGCTGCCGACTTCTTTCTCTGCCTTCAATTAAATAACAATAATTTCAAAATTATTTATAGGCCCAAGTCTGCCTAATTGAGTGTATGAGCAAAGGCTATTGTTATTGGTCAGTTTAGGCATGTTGTGCATGTGATTGGTTGATGTGATGTGTTACGTCTTGGATTTGTTTGGAATGTGAGAGAACACATTCAAGAGGCTCATGATGATGAGGTCAGGGGGCGTTTTTTCAAAAAAGGTTGAGAACCACTGATCTGCCAGCAATTCCAAAATCAGTACATCTCCTGAGTCTATAGTCATATCAAAATTCTTGACAATTGACACAGAAGAAGCCTAGGGATTTGCAAGATCTATCTGGATATTTTTTTCTAAATTGAGCAAAAGATGACATAAAATGACATCCAGCCTTTTACATATTTTGCAAAGTCAGCAGTCTTGTTGTTTATCGTTTGGGTTGGCAGAGAGAGATATAAATGGATTGCTCATGCGTATTCTGGCTGTATCACAGCATATCCTGTGACTTGTCTTCTCACATGTAAATCTGATCCTGAGAAGATGATAAAATGTCAGTTTAAATTGTGCACATGCACCAGCGCACAATTTCCTGTTTAGCTGAGCCACAAAAGTTCACATACTTTATGCAGAAATCGTGTTTTTCTGGCCTAAACTTGCATTCTGTATGATTAAGTATGGTTAAGTTGTTTTATGTTTGTTTCCACTTTCAGGTACAGGTCTGCCTCCAGCTCAGGTAGGCATTGAATCTGCTGATTCTGCAGTCCCATGGATCATCTCTCTGATTGGTAGGTTTATTTTAATACGGCAGTGTTGTCACACAGGCTCTGCCCCCTATTGTATATCATATACCACATTGCACTGAGGGAAAAAAAAAACAATGAACAAAGAGCTCCCCCTACACAAGGCCACACAGCCTATTGCCTATAGCCTATCCCCTTTGTAACTTCTGTCCTGCACACATCCCTCACAAGATGATTACAAACTGTGCAGCTTCTGGCTTCTTCATGTTGGTTGAGGAAGGGAAGGATATGTGCTTCCTGTGTATCCGCAACCCGCACAAGATGGTGGTGGGCAATGTGGTCCCCACCAGTTGGTTCACGGGATCATGTATGTGTGAGCCTCAGCCCATAGTTAGGTAAAAACAAAGAGGTGGGCTATGCCCTACAGTTTAAGTACAAAAATTGATTGTATTTGGCAAATGCTCATCTCCGTCTTGAGATAAGTTCTCTTGATGTTAGAAAGCAGAAATCTGCAAGTTGAGGAGAGTTTGTTAAAGTGAGAAAATGAGCATCTAAGAGATGTACTGGTGTTTGGCTGGGATTTAGATTCAAGTGAAGCGATTTCCCAGTGTGACTGACATTCAGACACACAGATATCCGGGCTGAGACCTGAGAGTCACCGGGAAGAAAGGAGAGGATGAGTTGGATGTTATCAGCTTAAATGTGTTTGGAGAACCCATGTAAAGGTGTTGTATTACAATGAGAGAGTGTGTACAAGGAAAAGAGAAGCTCTGTGCTTTGGGGAACACCAGTGGAAAGTGGTGGAGATGAAGAGGGATGTTGAGTGCCTTTACACCTTGGCATTTATGCTGCATATATCTTTGTTCAAAATTATAACATTAGGAGAAGGCTGACTTTGGATCTGAATCAACTGAATGAGCATACAGAGACCAGGCCTTTTCGCATGGTCCCGACCAGCAATCTGATATAGTGAATACAGAAGCACGATATGTTTAATTCTAATGACCTCACAGGTACATACTTTCATGTGTCTATATTAAATCATCACTCAGGCAGTGATGCAACACATCAGCAACCTGGGGTGGGCCATAAATCTGGAAAAGAGCTGTCCCCTCAGTAACACCTCACTTTCCTTGAAATAGAGCTGGTTTCACAGGTGATGGGAGCCTGCCAATCACAGGACAAGTTATTATCAATGTTCTGCCCTCCAACTTTTCGACACAACTGGCCCTGCATTCAGTTAACTGAGTGCAGGCACCTGAATAGTGTGTGGTGTGATTTTTATATCAGCGGGGTTCCTCCCCCCCTCAATGAGAGTCCTTTGCACTGCTTGGGAGGTGGGGTTATGTAGTGCAGTGCTGTGCAAGTTAGCAGAAGGAATACCTGGAGCCTATCTCAGCATGACTTTTACAAAGAACAGTCTATTTCATTAAACGTAAGGAAGAGGTGGTTAGATGTTCCTATTATTATTATTTTTTAATTTTCCACATTTTCTCCCAAAATTGTCCAGTTCCACCCATTAGCAAGGACTTCCTTAATCACACAATGCCACCAACGGATAAAGTGAAGTGGCCCCATATAGTCATGCATAAACACACCACGACATATTGTGGACTTATTTTTCTGCATTTAACCCATTCAACAAGTGAAGCAACATTTTGGTTGCAGGGGCAACATCCTACCTAGTTCATCAGCTGCCCCAATGAAGTCTTATATGTTCTTCCTCAGTGACAAATTATACATACATAATTCATTTCTGGCTGTCACTACTACAGTTTGATTGTGTCCCCCACATCAGCTCCTGACTGGTCAGCACCTCACCCTGATTGTTCTAATACCTGTTTATAACTTGAAATCCCATACTGAACTTTCACCAGAGTAGATAAGGACACAGGGCATGGTGACATAGTCTAACAAAACTTGATCCACTGCTGTCAGACATAAAATCCAGGGTTAAATCAAACTAAATAAAATGTTGCTGCTTAAGGAGGAAAGCCAAGTGACATAAGTTCCTGGAGGGTATTCTAATTAATAACTGACTAATCAATATCTTCTGTGTGTGTGTGTGTCTGTGTGTTTCTGTAGGTTTTCTCTGTGCTTTGTTGGTGGTTATCCTGTTGTGCTGGTGGAGAACGGAAACAAATACTATTTCTTCTCTTCTTGGCTTTGAGGACGCCACGCTGAAGGAGTCGCAGGACCCCCTTGTATCGTCTAAACACACTGACACACACCCAGAGACGGTAGACTTTACGAACACATGACTCCACACAAATTCAATATCACTGTCATTTAAAAAACATATTTTCTCTTTCAAATGAAGGTAAAGTGTAATATGTAAACATTTTTAAATTTTGCTCTCTCCTCATGGTAACTCAAAAACTGCAAAGCAGCCCATTTTAAATGTATTAACTTTCATATTTCACAAAAACCAGCACATTCATTTATATCTGCTTGTTCTTCTTACAACAGTCTAGCCCATTCTAGCTGCCATACACTCTTTAAATGTTGCATGATGCACTGCCTATCTTAACAGGTCGTTTTAATTCATTGTAGCAGTCTAGTGGGTAAAACACTTGCCTGTGAAACAGATGACCACAAAGTTGCAGGTTCAAACCCCCATTTTCTACCATTGTGTCCTTGAGCAAGATATTCAGCCCTCAATTGCTCCAGGGGTACTTTCCCTGTAACTCATGATTGTAATTTGCAGTGGATAAAAGGGTCTGCCAAATGCGATAAATAATTGTTTGCTTTTTTGTTTTTTGGTGGGGGGGTCCAAACACACACACACACACACACACACACACACACACACACACACACACACACACACACACACACACACACACA
>JBBKCR010144851.1:0-19507 GCA_037577295.1 Ladigesia roloffi
TGTGTGTATATCTATATAGGCCATATTACAACAGGACTTAGTGAAAGTGATCTGTTCCAGACTACTCTTCATGCAGTTCTCTCGCCCAGGCAGGTTCATGGTCTGGAATTGCATAAGAAACAAGTGAAAGAATGTTGCTACCGCCCCAGGGGACTGTCAGGACCTCCCAAACCACTGATTTTCTCTCCGAGTGTGTGAAACTGCGACGTCTCAGTATGACAGGAATGCGAAGGCAGGCTCTAATTATGAGGCTGAGCTGGTGAAAGAGAAAGGAACTCTCACTTTTATTTGTGCAGTGATATTTCAAAAGTTGCGTTTAAAGCTATTACAAATTCAAGGTAGTGTTGTCTTATAAAACAGTGTATCTATTTACTACTATGACTTTCAGAAGCACAAGGACACATTACGCCTCAGTTTAGTGCAACAGGCAGAGTCAAAAACGGTCCAAGGCAATTCAGTTCTTTGAGGTGGAGGCAAATGGACAGTGCTGGTTGCAGAGAGGTTTTTAGTTCAATCATAAATGGTTTGAAAATTTGGCTCCATCAGTGGACTTGAATAGGGGAAACAGACTTGAAATGGGTCTCTGTAGCAAAGAAAAATATTAATGTAAAGAAAAGGGCCTAGTATCAATTTACAGACTATTTTTAATATTTGTTAAGAGAAATTGATTTTATTTGGAGCATTTCTTTGGGACTAGACATGAATAAAATTCATGCAGTGTAAAGAACACGACCATCCCTCAAATATATATATATTTTTTTGATGGATGGTGTTCTAATAAGTAATAAAAATAAGTCTAAGTCAATCTAAATTTTCTTAATACTTTCAAAATATTTAGGAAGACATTAATATATATTTTTAGAGTACATCATTTTTCATACCCAAGTGGCAGATTAATTTCTTCTCCAATAATGTTCTCTAGTTATTGTGAATGTAGTGAATCTGTATATCCACTTAGCAAGAGAAGGCTCTGATTTCATATGAAAACTATTCACACATTATCTCAGCTTTAATCATTTGAGCGAGTGCCATCAACACCCCCACTTTTGCTGAAATGTGATTCCATCCCCCCACTTTTGTCAGATTAAATGGTCTTAAATGGATTGAATTTTATTTCTTACTAGGCTTCCCCATCCCAGACACCAGATTTTGGGGTTTCAATGGGAATTTGTGCCCATTTATTCTGTAGAGTATTTATGAGGTCAGACGCTTATATTGGACAAGAAGGCCTGGCTCCCAATCTCCAATCCAGTTCATCACAAAGGTGCAGAATGAGGTTCATATCAGCCACGTCTTTGTGGATCTCGCTTTGTGCACTAGGATGCTGTCATGCTGGAATAGAAAAGGCTCTTTCACAGAGCATAATGTTATCCATAATGTCTTGGTCTGCTGAAGCAGTAAGTGTGTCCTTCACTTGAAGGTCCTGGCCCAAAACCCTGAAAAACATTTGTGTCCCAGTACTTTTGTCCATACAGTTTATTTGATAACTTTGATTACACAGTCTCACGGGTCAACTCCGGCTCTTTTTCTCTATATGTTGTACTTTTATAATTATGTGTGTGACAAGAATCGTGAATCACTTGCAGGACCACAGGCTCCTGTGACCATATGACCTGACCATGACACAGAGTTTGAGGCGTTTAGTGACTAACTCCTTTATAACCCAGAGCACACACATTTACCATCTAATATTTATATGCTTTCTTCTAATGTTCCAGATACAGCGTCCATCCCACACTTCACTCCTGAGGGTGTGTCCTCAGTGGTTAAGTATGCTCTGCTGGGAGTAATTGGTTACTGGCTGCTGTGTGCTGTGCTGAGAGTTGGCTTTGCCTTGCTAAGGAGGATCTTCTGGCTCCTGAAGGCCCTCGTAGTCATCTGGCTCTTTGTCCGGATCATCAGTGACCCGACAGCCACGTCCGACACCACAGCAGTGCGGCTGTTGTTGCTGGTCATTGCCTGTGCTGTGCTGACGGTGGCTGCCGGAGCCACTAATGAAACAAACTCGGCCTGCCTGGAGGATCGGCTGAACACCCTCGAGGGAAAAGTCAAAGTGATGGAGAAGCGGAAAACGGAATGATAACCTACTCAAACAAACAGGAGATGAAGGAAAGGAGAAGAGCATTATAATAAACAATAGGACTTGGTGCACTGCAATAAAACTGTGTTTTGGTGTGTTACAATGGTGGGGAAATATTTCTTGTGGATTTCTGGTCTCATTTTTGCTGAAAGTTGACTAGCATTTAGATTAAGATGTTAGTTTAAGTTAGATTCTACACAAATGTACAGTTTTCCTCTAACTCCACATGCTGTCCATCAGCCAGTTCAACTTTGGTGTCATCTTTGTTCCTCCATTTTGCTCTGAAGCGCTGCTGCTCTAAGATAGCCAATAAGGAACTGAAGCTTAATCTTCACCTGTTAGGGTTTTACTGCAAAAGTATTTTATTAATTTATTATTTGACATGATGCTCCATTTTAGACAAACTTACAGAATTGAAATCGAGTGGTGGTAATAGGAACCAGACACCTGTGTTTGATGCCTCTGAAAACTACCTCACAGAAAGTTTTTTATGAATGTTATGAATGTACTCGCTGGTGGTCAAGATATTTTTATAATAAACTTTGACATAAGTTGATGCCTTTCATATCAGTATAACAATTTAATAATGATCATAGAACAATTAAAAACCATAGACACAACTCGCTTTACTGGTAACATTTGATGGGATAGAAAACTAGACATTAGGACTTTTGGTTTGTATTGTTACCACTGTGAAGAAATTGGAATCTCTATACCATTTCATGTCAAATTACTTTTATTCAGTTTGGTTTTACCATAATCACTACACAGAAATATTGGAATATTGTGCAGTTCACCTTTAAAAAAAATGTCATATTTGGTTGCTTATGTGGATTTTGACTGCCATTTTGGCTGCTCAGCTACATGTGGTGTATGAGGAAAACTTTATTTATTTTTTCATTTTTATTTCTTTGGTTCCCATGACTTAAAATAATGGATATGTGCCAAACATAAAATACTTGTAATGAATTAAAACACCTTAAGACATTTTGCATTGTTTGATGCTTCAGATTTGAGAAGAACTAATAATTCACAGCCCCTTGAAGTCTGACTTTCACTTGTGTTTCAGTGTTGCCCAATTCTAAGCTCTGCTGTAGTAGTTGTAACACTGAGGATCCTGCGGCAAGCAGAAATCCTCCTTATGTGGCAATGACGGCATTTGGCATCTCAAAATGTAGCTGAAGATGCTCTTATCAGGGTGCGTGTGGGGAGTGTTACTGGGATTGGGATCTCTATCCGGGACTGGGGACCCACTGCCCTGCATTAGTCAAGCCAGTGTGTGAAGGTTTAGGTGTGTAGCTTGCACAGTATTTGGCCTTGAACTGTGAACTTACCTGTAATTCATTGTGTTTATATTTGTGCGGTTTGAATATTTACACCAGATGTTGGCAAAATGCTAATTTGTGTATTAATGTTATTCAGTAGGTGGCGCTACTCGTCAAATGTGCTACGATGAGCTAGGATCATGTGCCTCCCAGTGGTCTATTTACTTTTAATGTATTTCAGCTATTGCCCAAAAAGAACTTTGTTCCACAAATTCAAAAACCTTTTTATTCAGTATCAGCTGTGTGGTTTGATATAAATAGGTGAAATCTAAATATGTGGAGCCATCAACCAAAGAAAAAAACACAAGGACAGTGGCAGTCGTCTTCACAGTGCTGTGTTTTGTTTTTAAGTGATAAAAATGAGACCAGTAGAGTGTGTTCACAATAAAATGAACATTTTACATCAAATATCCTGATATTATAATATCATCTGTCTGGAGACTTCTGGCCACTCCATATTTTCCAGCTCACCATCTTGTTCTTTTGAAACAATGGAGTGTTTTACAGTTATTCCCCATTGTTTACACAAATGTTCTGAAAGCAAGACTTACTTATGGTGAATAGTAATAAAGACCAGTGCCTTAAGCTTCACTTTGGACACATGTTCTCAAGTAACTTGAGCATTAATCTAAAGATTATACCAAATGTTTCTTGGATGATTATTAAGGTTTGACGCATTTCTCTCTCACTGCTAATGAGTCAGAGAAGCAGAGGCCACCTGATGGGATGTGGTGGTGAAGAACATTAATGGATGTAAGATATGGATGTAACACACCTCCAAACACTTTAATAGAGGCCTGTTGTCTTGCACTGTCATAGTTTAATATACAGAGCAGCTAAGTGACACTTAATTATGTGGTTTGGGCCTCAGAATGAGCAATAAACAGGTAACTGTCACATAGCCTAGAGCCACAGTCTGCTATGGATTCATTAACTGCTAGTTTGCTGGGAATGTCTCCGTCATTGAAGACCATTAAAAAATGGCAATAAAACCTCACATGATTGCTCACACACTCCGTGAGCTCTTGCATTGTTCTCTCTTTAAATAAAATAAAGCTAAATAATAAAAAACCAAATGCCCATTATAAGTCTTGAATCAGGACTGTTCAATGAGTCATTGAACCAATTAGAGAATAATAATAATTTGTTACTGCAGAATGATCATAAGATTAATGTAATAATTGCTGACAATGAAAGATGAACTATTTTGGAAAGATAAACTACAAAAGTAGTGAATAGGATATCTGCCTCTGGACCAAGAGGTCATGAGTTCGAATCCCATATTCAGCACGCCACCACTGGGTTCCTGAGCAAGTTGCTGCAGGGAGACTGCCCCCTGTAGTTAGCGAATGGAAGTTGATTTTAATAAAAGCGTCTCCTAAACGCCGTAAATAATCAGACAATCTCAGCTTATCTGAGTTGCATTTTAGACGTACATAATGAAAGGCAGTTCACTGAGAGGACACATTTAGGATTAAACTTGAAACTATCCCTACTCTTTCACAGCAGCCTTGGGTTTTTCCATCTGGGTCTTCCCCTCAATCTACCAGCACAAGAAGTCATATACCAATATTTTAGAGATTTTTGTGATATGGTAAAGCCTTCTTCAGATCACAGTACTTCATGCAGGGTTTACAGGTACAGTCCATTATTTGATGCATGAAATCTACATAGGGCAAACTCTTTCTTTTAAACGTCAAGGCCACCTTCTATCAGACGGTACATTTCCTTTGGTTTTGGACTGTTAACTTCATAAACATGTGGTTCCTGACTGCAGGAGCATCTGCTTTTTGTAAAATCTGCTATTCTACGCTGTGAACATTCGAAAAACAGACCAGGCCATAAAAATGCTGGGACTCTGGGGTCTAGGGATTTTTGTTGAGTCTGTAAAAGGAGTCATGTTAGTTCGGCATTCTATCTATAGAACTATAAGATATTCTGAATGCTTTATCTGTTAGGAGTGTTTTTTCCACTAGTGTGTTATGCAGAAATGTTGTTTGGTGTTTGTTTTTGAAGTGACTGAAATAAGAAGAAATTTGGGTCCAGTTTGGCTGTAAACATATTGGCCATCAAAATGCATGATAATCATTCCATCAATAATTGGAACATGAAATTATTATATCTACTGTCAATCAATCAGCAAAGTTATAAATCTGGGTGCTGTGGCCGTATTTGAATTTGTTATCCATCCACAGACATGATCTGATACTGGGACTTTTATCCCAGTCCTGGCAACCCCACATCAAGCTCATTTATATTCTTTGTGTCTCCAAGTGTGTATTGTTTCAACTCATTAACAAACAAACTCCCGTTGTACTGGAGTTGTGTCTGTAGAACATGCAAGTCAAACATGTGCAGAGTTATCTGGGATCTCCAGGACTTGGAAACATGTGTTCTAACCCAAATGGGAGGAAATTAAAACGTAAAGTGGCCCCTTATGGTCACATGTGAACAAACCAGATCAGAGCACACAGTGTGATTTTCTTTCTCTGTATTAAACCCATTCACTAAGTGAAGCAGTGGGCAGCCAGGAACACAGCACTTGGACAGCAATGTGTGGGGACTGTAACTTGCTCAAGGGTACCTCAGTGGTGCCACTCGCAGTCCTGGAATTCGAACCCACTACAGGGGCATCTCCCTAATTACAAGGCCACCAGCTACCCCCAACATGTACATGCAAAGCCCAATTTGTGCCTAAAATGCACAATCCTAAGATTAATATTGAGAAGTGGACAATTCAGATCCAGAAAGTAAAACAATCGCTCTAGGGTTTTGTCTAAACCACCTGCTTGTTTGAGCTAATTAAGCCACAAGGTCGGCACAAAATCTTGTATAGGATTTATATTTTCTGGACCTGAATTGTTCACCTATACTTACAGTCGTGAGCAGGATTCATTTAAATTTTTTTATCCAATTTTATGCATGTACAAGCAATTAAAAGCAAGAATGAACAAACTGTAAATCAAAGAGACACACGAGCCTTCGGCTGGTCGAGGGAATGAAGGAGACGGAAAAGCTTACTTCAGATTTTTATGTACAAGTCGTAAAACTGTGCACAGAAAGGTAATACAAAAATAGAACAAAATTACATAAAACGTACATGAAAGAGATAAATAAATACAAAGACACCTTCGGACTCTTCCGTACACGATTACTGCGACCACAGTTACGAAGGATATTGGATAATTATCGTATATATTCCTTAAGGAGGGCAGTTCGAGTCCTTTTCTTGTTCTTTTTTGTGAACAAAACAACACTGTCCATCATAGATTTTTTAGAAGAGATTGTAAAAAAAATGTACTGTTGGATAAAAAAGCGAAACAAATTGAGAAAAGATAATTTAATTTATGTTTTAAGACAAGTCAACTTTTAAAACCTTCAGGATGTTTCTCCTTATTTTTAGGTGTTCAGGTCTGAAGATGAAACGTAAAGACAGAAGATTATGGATCTTAGTAACCTTACTTGTCCACCTTCTGTCAGATCCTTTCTTCTGAAGGGTCCGATCTCTGAGGCCCGAGGCGACAAAGCGGTGAATCAGATTATATTGCCTACACCCACCACAAGTCTGTGTATCTGTGTTCTTTTGTGGAAATAGGGGTGATAAACATTTATTGGGATGCGTTTCTATCTGTGCGTGCAAACATCCATTACAGGAGCGGTGTGTGTGCGGGCTCAGGCTTCCCAGCAGCTTTTACTGCACAATCTGTGGCATTTCACTCCAGGCTTTGGCTTTCTTCTTGGCCAGAGCCAGCCAGGGAGGCTCATCCTGGGCTAGAGGAGCTGGAGCTGGAGCTGGGTGGCTGATGGTCCGCTTGATCTCCTTCTCAACTAAGGCTGGTTTGGAAATCTCCAAGGAGCAGGACACTGGTCAAAGAATAAAAAACATGCATGAAAGCTATAGTGTGATATATTAAGCCTTTATTGCCAAAACAATAATGTCTACACTTGGATACTCTTGATTTTTTAAGTTTACTTTTAATAAGTAAATGTCGTTTCATGTATGTCTGTCTGTCTATCTGTCTATCTCCTTTAAAAAGTAAATTGCATGACCTTACAAATCTATCTGTCTTTCTTATTTGCATCTGCAATAATAATGATGCACCAATTGAATATTCTGGATTGTTATTTAATGGATTAGGCGAATGATTGTGTTCTTATCTGTAGAACATTTCCCTACTGAGCAGTACACAATCAAATCAACATATTGGGGAAAACCACAGAATCAAAAAGGGTTAGCTGAAAAATGGGCTTGGATCATTTGTAATTATTTTCAAAAGCAACAAAAAATGTCAATCGGTGCATTCAAACACTATTGTTAGGGCCACCTTTTTGTATTTGTATTTATTCAGTGCCATTTCATTAATCTATTCTAAAGGACATTAGACACCCTTGATACACAAGGAAGACTAAACAAAACAAGAGTTTTACTACTGTCGTCCATGAGAGGGCAGCATTTTCTCATATTAATTTCTAGTTCAACACATTTGGCATCCCGTGAGCTGTCCTCAAAGCTGTCCCATAACAGGATTACAGACTGCTTTCCGCTGTTGTTGTTCTTTCAGAATAACCGAACAGAATAACCTTCAGTGAATTCAAGCCTGTACATCCACACACTCTGCAGAATCTGACCCAGCAGCATCATTACCTTTAACCGGTGAAGCAACAGGTTTTAGATGATCTTTGGCCATCGGAATTGATAAATCAGGCAAAGAACCCTTTTGGTTGAATTCCTCCTAAAAGAGGAGAGAAAGGGAAGAGTAAGAAAACCACAATGGTACTTTACACACTCAAACATACCTACAACTCACACAAGCGACTGTCTTTGGTCTGATGTGGTTGAGACATTGAGCAGATATGAAGCGCTCTTTTGGCATTCCCCAAATCTAACCTTGCCACATATTTCCCAAGTTACATCATGGAAAGAACAACCATACTATAAATGCTTGGATTATAAGTGATTGTTGTCTTAAGAAGAATAATAAACAGGGTTTTTGTGTTGCTTGGACTGGCAGTGTAGCCAAAGCACTGCTGAGCATGCCTGCACAAGAACCGCCTCGAACTTCAGCTGGTTAGGAAACCAGTTCAGAATGAAGGAGGCCTATTAAGAGCAGCAGTAAGAGATAAGGAACATCTCTCCAGGTACATTCAGAGGACAGTGTGTCAAACTTACCAGCAGAAAAACATAGAGCTTGACAAATAAACCAAAGGATTAGGAATCTGGGTGTAGGTGTCTAAGCTACTTTGCCCTGTTTTGTGAGGGCTACTCTGATCAGGATTAAAACGACCCGCACCATGCACGATCTACGACAAGATAAATAAACATTTTTTAGTCCCACGGGTGGGAAATTTGCAACACACCTACACGTTTCACCAGATTAATCCCACCATCTGTTCCAGTACTTCCCAGTCCCACCATTTACTTCCTAATTGTATAAAATTAAACACTCCATTCAGGAGGTTTTATTATTGTCTCTTCGGGCCATTCAGCTACAGCTTGATATTGCTTATTATCCATTTTGGTAACTTGCTTAAGTGTCAGCACACATAATCAACACATACTCGCCAATTTGCACAGGCTGTATCAGCCAGTAAAGATAGTAGGTGCAATCTAAATAAGCAGCAGACTCCAGTATTGGCTGTTATTGGCTGTGATGACACTTTACAGCACGTCGATTTTGTGAGATCTTCTTTTTTTAGTGTTGAGATAATATGAGAGAGTCAGGGGTGCAAGATCTCAGCAAAGCAAAGGAGTGTGACTCTCACAAATAAACCATGAGAATGGACAGCTATTGCAGCATCTGGTAATCATTTGTAAAGTCTGACTAAACACAAACTATTCATGGGTTTGAATAGAGCAGTTCATTTCAATCAGACATTCCAGTCATTCTTACAGACCCAGAATGATTAGTACCCTCAGTGGCCATTTTCAGTAATCTGGTGTGTTAGCATATGCACCTTTTTCTCTGGTGATTCCTCCAGAGAGCTAAAGATCTTCTGCTTCTGTCTGGCCACAGAGATCCAGCTTGGAGGATCCATGTTCTCCACAGGTGCTTTGGCTGCATCTGTAAACACCAAAACGTGGCAAAAATAAGCATCACACCAACTCAGCGCTTCCAAATCAAACCCAGACACCATGAACATTTGATAAGATACATTCATTCCCAACAATAAATGGGCCTGAATGCTGTAATTGATACTGTATCATCTTAAATAGCTGAGCTGCCCCTTGGTATTGGATCTGTAGGTAGATTATCTTATCTTTAATTTTGCTTATTATTAGTTTATCTACACATTCACGGATATAGCATATTTCTACATTTATTTCTTCTGATGAGCAAATTCAAGTCAAAACCTGTATTTTCCTACAAATGGATGTTTGGAACATGTACCTGTTGAGTCCCTGTTTTTAAAACAAATATTTTTACTGAACAATAGCGCTAAATTTATTGTTGTAGGTGGAAAAAACACAAAAGACCCACTGTGGAAGACCTTTTTGTAAATATGATCTCAAGGGGATGGAACAAAAACACAGGGAACTTAAGGACAAACCCCTTAAAATGATTTAAAAGAAAAATTCCTTAGGTCGTTGTAAACAGAGCCACTCACAGATGTAAACACAACCATTCATAGTGGAGTAAAGTTTGTCTAAATGGAACCAGATGTCTGAAGCTTTTAGTGCCTTAAAAAGATACCTCACACAAAGATGGTGCACAAATTGTTCAAAAATGTTGGATGCCTGAGAGTTTTTTTTATGATAGTCTTGAGATAAGAATTGGGCCTAAAATGTATTTTTTAAAAATCCATTCATTTTTAAAAGGTCCACATAGGACATTCGAAATAGCACTGAAATAAAAATGCCTCGATTTGTATCATAACCCCTTACCACCACTGTAAATAAATCAGAGCTGGTTAGTTTCTCAACAATGAACTATTTCGAACAGCTCAGAATTACTCGGATTTCTTAAACTAACATTTAAAAGATTTTTTGACAAATCTGTGGATACATCTGAGGGACCAAGATGAATTGTAGCTGGTCATGCAAAGGACAATCTTAGTTAACCAACAGGCACACATTAACCAATGTTACTGAATGTATAGCAGTAATGTAACATAAAAAGCTTGTTTTGTCACCTGATTGGAACCATGAAGTAAATTTTAATCTGAGCATAAAACAATGTTAACTATCTACACATACATACAATGATGGGGCTTTACTGTACTTTCTGAGTATCGGTACACCATCTCTTACTGAATCAATCCCAAACGTCTGTGTGTTTGAGCTTTAGCCCATCACAAGTTAGCAAGGAACAACAAAGCCAAAACTTGTTTAGGAAGGTGGGACTCGCAGTAGAGAAACAGAACTGTTAACTGTTTCTCAATCTCTGGCCAAAAACAGTGTTTTTATTTAAATTCTTTGTTTAAAATTATTGCTACGGACATTTCAGATGTCACTGTATTGGTATATCCTTGGTTTGGAAAGGGCTACAGACAATAACACCATGGGCTACCTGAAGTTCTTTTGGGCTTCACAACACCAACACCATCGACTTGTTGATCAGGCTTTTTGGGCAAGGCAGGCTTTCTGGCGAGCTGGTCCAGTATCAGGGCCTGGTGTGTCTCAGTTGGCTCTGTTTGTGTGGTGGGACTGGCACTGGGACTTTCTCCTTCTGAAGCATAGCGGTGCAAAATCGCAGTCTTTCTCAGACGAACTCCGAAAGGGTTCTCTGGGGCTGGCTCCTCATTCTCTCTCTGGATGGGGAACAGCGGAACACTTCGAGTGCGGATCGGACTGGCTGGACGCTCAGCTTTCACAGAATCAGTAGGCTGATCTGTGCTCAGGGATTCTTTGATCTGAGGTTCCTCCTCTGCTACCGAGACTGAGACATCCTGGGGCGCCTCCTTGGCAGAGCCGCTGGACAACGACCGATGCCAGGCAGGAGCGATGGTAAAACGAGGTAGACTCTCAGTGGTGTTTGCATGGGGCTTCTCAATCATCGCCTCCTGGACCTCGAGATGGTCATCAGCCAACTGAGTACTTTCAGAAGACCCTTCTTGAGGTTCTTCTGGACTGACCTCCTGCTCACTGGCCTCCTCTTGTTGAATTTCATGCTCATCCTCCTGCTTTGGGATATTTGATACCCTACTAGGAAAGCTGAGGTCGACAGAAGTGGTCACCACAAAGGAGGGTTGATTGACATGTGCCTGTACTGGAACATCCTCAGACTGGCTCTCAGTCTCATTAGAGACCAGGTCAGTATCTTCATTATCTTCAATTGGCTGGGCAGATTCATGAAGGTTTTCGGCTTCAATGTTTGTCTCAAGCACTTCCTCAGGCTTGAATGGACATGCCTCATCTTGGGTTCTGTCTTTGGCCTCATCATCTTCTGCTTCTACTTCTACTTCTGCTACAGCTTCACCAGCATCTTCCTCTTTGTTCTCCTCAACCACCACTTCATCCTCTTGCTCAACTTCTACTTCTACTTCTTCTATGTCTTCATCATTATCCCTCTTCTCTCCCTCATCCCCGTTTTCTCTCTTCATTTTTTCATCCTCTAATTCCACAGCCACTTCCTCCACAACTTCCTTCATAGTCTCAATGTCTTCATCTATGTCCTCCTTCAAGTACTTGCCTTCTTTCCAGTCTTCATCACCTTCATACTCTACTTCCTCCACCTCAGCTTCAGGCAGTTGATGGTCTTCAAATGAGATTTCCTCGACACATTCCTCTTCCTCTGCTTGCTCTGGTTCCTCATCTTGTTTGGGAGGCTCTTCTACCTCTTGCAGATCTTTATCTGATTCAGGGAGTGTGTTTGGAACAGGTATTATATGTTCTTCTGTGGTCAAGCCTTGACCCATAGAGTCAGGGGGGTCTGTAGTGTCACTGTCAGACTGGATATCAAGCACATCTTCCACCTAAGGTAAGGTAGAACAAGATATAACTGAATGAATATTTCACCAATCACACCCTTACCTTGCACATAACTTTGGACACACTGGCCATTACACTGCTAAAAATAAACCATGCTTAAAGTTTTAGTACTACTTTACTGGTGATTATGTTGCACAAGGTGTAAGACAAATAAATAAGCAACCCCAAAATGAGGGTTTAAAATTTTACTTTATCTTAACATTTAACTTGATAGCAGGTAAAGAAAAGCACAATAATGTATGCTAGTTCGATGCTAACATATTAGCGTGTGGCAAGCACAATATTATATAATGTATTATATAAAGACTTTCATAAATTTGACCGAACTTCTAAAAATATTAACATAATGCACATTTTCAGATGTAACGAAAATTGTAGCAAATCAGAACATGATCATATTGTATAGAGTTTATGAATCGTTACACCCTTAGGACAGAAGATAAAAATATAATTTATGATTGTTCATTTCCGGTAATTTATCACAAATATATATTATTGCACTGAATTCGAAGGTAAGCAAGTATTGGACAAACACGTTATTATTATTATTATTATTATTATTATTATTATTATTTTTTTAATTTTATTTTTTTATTATTATTATTATTATTATTATTATTATTATTATTATTATTATTATTATTATTATTATTATTATTATTATTATTATATTTACAATCATGTTTTGCTGATCAAGGTGTAAAGCTTGAAGAACATTCATTGTGATTCAGGCTTATTTACTATATCAAAAGCGAGTAATGGAATTTAAGGTGAGTCAGTTAGTTTTACCTTGTCCCGAGGATCCAGCACTTTGTTGTGAGGCTCCAGCACCAAGCTTGATGCGAGAGGGCCCTTGAGGGAGCTCAGCACTTCCTCCAGCAGTGACCCCTGTTCTTCTGAAACAACCTCGCACCCCGTATCCAACAGGAAGTCATCCGCCTGGAGCTCCAGAGTCACTGGCTGTTCCCAGGAGTGTTCTGGGATCTTGGAGATGGAGACGTGATCTTTGTCAGGAAAACGTTCTTCTTCTTCAGAAGACTCAGCAGAGGCGGCGGATGTTGTGGATGATCTTTGACTTTGAGAAGAGACTCGTAGGCCCTTCTCATTTTGCACTGTGGGGCTTCGTTCCTGCGCCTCATTAATCTCCTCTAAAACTTCTGAGGGAAGAGCCGAAGGAGAACTTGACTGTTAGTTTTATGTCACGATTTTACACACCTATGCTGAATAAAAGCACATGTCTTCCAGCAAAGGAATCAATGAGCTGTACCTTCATCCTCCTCCTCTGTGGCACACGTTCTGATGGCTCTCAGCTTGTCCTCTGTGTCTCTGAGGAGGATTTTTTCTCTCAGGTCTCTTTTCTTGTTTCGTAACATCTCCCGCTAAACACAGACAATATGACAGTTTGGTTAAATAGCTCCAAAAAAGCTGTCACTTGATTGTACATCTGCAGTCTTCAGGCATTTTAGTTGCTTGCAAGCATACAGTCTGGAAAAACTGTTAGGACACTTTACTGAAATGTCCTAACATTTCTAAATGCTGCAATTGGAGATTTTATTTTTTTATTGCCAGTTGTCAATAAGTTAAAATCAAAAAGTTAAAATAAGTTTTTGTTAAAAAAAATTATCTAAAAAAGCACTGTTGAATATTGTATTTCTTTGTTATAGTCTTGAAAATTAATTATCATTCATGAGTGTTAACCTTTCCATATGTTTGACAGGCAGTGCATTTTTACTTCTGTAAACTTCGGCTGGTACAGTACTGTCCAAAACACATAGGCATATAAGAAAACACTGTTTACTGTTTTACTATTAATTGTATATATCAGAATATTAGCCTTTAAGCACATACTGCTCAGCTGAACAGGTTTTAAATAAAATAAAATAAGATTTTCGCACAGTACGTTATACAAACCTCTAGGCTGTTTTTAAATTCAGCACACTTGGCTTTCAACTGAAAAACATTAAAGCTTAGCTTCCAATGAAGCGAATGAATTGGGGGAATGGAGGGGATTTCTCACACTGGCAGGCTTCCTCTTAGCACAGGCCTTGGCTTTGACAGCGATGCGATGGTGGGCAGCAGAACTATCCAGGCAGGAGAGCGAACTGGCCGGCTGGCTGAAATCCACGGGGATGGATGCCTGAGGGGTTCCCGGCCGAGATGAGGCTCCGTAAGACAGCTACACACAGAGAAACAGAAGAAGGAACAGAGATCCACACACAGTTATACTCCACAGCCCTGTGCATAAATTTGCATAACCAGATCCAGCACATAACATGAGGTTTTGATAAAAAGCATTACTAAGTCTTTTTGATAAAAATATGTTCCGTGTACATGCATGAGATTTTTCGTCAATAGGCTTTTATTTTCATTTCTACTACTTTGCATATTTGTGAAATTACTGTGGTAAAAACAGTAAAGAATACACATAATAAAAATATTTTCAACCAGTCAACAGTGTTTAACCAATCTATTTTTGATTCAGTGAAAAGTACACCCCTTTGTGTGCACACTTACTTTCTTGGCATTCTCTCAAGGTAGCTTCTCCAAAAGAGAAAATCTTTTTTACATATCTTTTTTGCCTTTTTTTAGAAGACCCCAGCCGCTGTTTACATTGAAAAGATATTTCATGATGAACGGACCCATGAAAATCATCCATAATAATTAAACCATTGTAGCAAAAATAAAGTTAAGAATCTTGGAGAGTTTTTCCCCATTCCTGTTTTTTTTGCCCACAAACGACATTGTGTTTAAGATCAGTTAAAACTACTACTCCAATTTCTTTTCATTTATATTGGAAATAAAATCATATTCAGTCAAGGATAAGTCTGAGGCCTGCAAGCTGGCGCTCTCATTTGAAATGTCTGAGTATAACTATATGTTCAGTTATGTCTATCCAGTTTATAGGTGGTAGTTTTCAAATTCTACAAACACAAACATTTATTGGTGAATGATCAGGGAAAACACATTTTTAGGAAGGGTAGTTAGTAGGGCTTTAACGATATACGATACAAAACCGAAATCGGGACACTCACATCCACAAACCCAGTGAGAGGAGGGTGGATCGCGACACAGACACACCCCTTCCAACTCTTTCCCGTATACAGTTACCGCCCAGAAACATAAGTTTTTCCACCGTAATAGGAGGGTTATCACATCAATTTCTTTTCTTTAACCAACAGCTGGGCGGAGCATTTCTTTTGTTTGAACGGAGCAGTGAATCGAGTGAGACGAGTCGGCTCCTCCAACTCGACTTCTCGACCCTCAGTATGAATGGAAAGGAAGCGGTAGTTAAGCGAATATTGGTTTATAATTTTGTGGTAAAGATAAAGCGTCTCCAAACAAAATGCCGCCTCAGAAATTTTCCTATCCCCCACCGCAAATGAATTGTGATACGAATCGAATAGTGAATCAAAAATTGTGAAACGAACCGAATCATGGCTTTGGTGTGTCGCTACAGCTCTAGTAATTTGACTTTAAAAAGACTGGCTGCATTTCAAACAGGGTTCTTATGGACTATATTAATCTCTGGACAGGGCAAAGCCTTCAGCAGTGGCCTTTTTTGAGCAATAGGTGGATGTGTTCATTCTTTTCCTTCCCGAAGTGAACCACCCGAGAAACACGGTAACATGTTTTTGCTTTAAGGTCATGTTTGCCTAAGAATAGGCCTTTAGAGAGGTGTTCTCCTCATCCGACGGGTCTAAACATCCAGCAGTTTATGAGAAAGTCCAAACTCAAATTCCTCAATGGATCAAAAACAGACGCCCTCTCTTTCCTCTCAGCTTACTCAACCCTGACTAGTGTCTTTGGTTATTTCCTCTTGTGAAACAAAAGGAAAAACAAAAGCCTTTGACCAGCTGCACAAACAGTCAAGTCTGCATTACTCTGGTCCGACATCATCACCAGTGGCTAGAAAATTCAACGTTTCTTTCTTTTACTAAGAACTATGAAAATGATGATTCTCTTCTATGACCAGAGAATTAAAGCTGCACATTTACATAAATAGAAGGAATATTTCAGCCAGGACTGCTGACAGAATTGAAACACAATACATGGCAGCCAATCAGAACAGAGGCAGTTTACCTATGCATAGTAACAAAAACAGGCTGCTTCAGTAAAGACATCTTGTTTCATTTTAAAAGATAAAGGGGTAGGAAAATAGTCATGGACAAATTAATTATGACCACTACAGGTACATTAAAACCATCCAAATCCCAGGAAAATGTAGGTTACACTCATCACCTGTGCTCTTACACATGTTTTGAATGATGCCGCAGTCTCATTCATTGTTTCCAAATGTCACAATCATTGTATTATCCTTTTTCTTCCTCTAAATCAAGCTGCAAAACAAACATTAGTGTATAAAAAGTGTTGTGGTGTCACAAAAACTAACATCCTCGTTTAACCACAGAACAGAACAAAGGTCATTTTCATATACATAGTAACAAAAAACAGTCTGTTTTTATTCTTAAAGGCATCCTGTTTCATTCAAAATAAAGAGTGTTCAAATAAAAACACCCAAATATTATAAGTGGATCTCATGGGGTAAACACTCCAGGGAAATTTAGGTTATGGGCCCATTAATACCGATACTCATCACCTCTGATCTTTCACACATTTTGAATAAAGGTTTGTTTAGCCTCAGTCTCATTCATTGTATTAAAAGGAACATAACTTGTGATGTCACAGCCAACTTGGAAAACAGGAAAATAACTGGCAGTCTAACAGACTATAAACAGAATCCTCTCAGTATGAACAATGAGACCAAAAAAAAGGAGCAGTAGTTAGAGGAGGGTCAATGTAATAGACCACGTAATACTTTCAAGTCAGCTTCAAAGTATGGCTGATTCACAATTGCTCTTCAATTCATCTGTAGTAACCAATAATTGCTACACCATAGTCCATAACGCCCTCTATTTCTGCGTGCACACAGAGGTCACGCGACTGGGAGATGGATTCAGGCAGTGAAATGGCTGTGCTGAGTTTGGGCTGTGGCCAGTTTCAGCTCTGGAAGCTGCTGCACCTCAGAATTTTGGAATAACCCATTTCTAGCAGAGCAGCAGACAGCCAGACTGCCAGGGCGAGCCACCGGAATGCAGCTTTGACCACAACCACAACTTTGATGGCAACCCCTGGAGTGAAAAAACACATGATAAATCCAACAGAAATGGACCGAAGGGCCCGTCACTGCACTCAGAGCAAAAGCTCATAGCCTGCAAAAGGAATCACACTTTTGTTCTCAAGTTTTATTATCACTATTATTGTTATTCCCCCCATTTGGGCACCCCTTCTTATCTGAGGTTGCACTTAACTTTGACTATATCCGGTGGAGTGCATGGGCATTCAGATTATTGATCCATTGAACAGTACTGATCATTTATATAATTGATTTCAGTGGCCGAGTTGCCTATGTAATATATGGAGAGAGAGAGCTGATGGTCAAGTCACCTTCAAAATGTGTGTTGGAGCGAGAGTCTCGGATGTCACGGCTAAGGCGTTCGGACAGGGACAACATGGAGAAACACAACGGCAGAGAAACGCAATGCGGACTCATAAACTGACTTCAAAACAAGAATCTAATGAAACTATGTGTCAGTGAATGAAACTATGTGTTCAGTCATTCTTTCCCATAAATAGCTTGCTAAGACAGAGCAAATGAAAATCCCCTCATTGGTTCAGCAGTAAAACCAAAACAGAAGATCCCTGGTTTGAATCCACAGTGTGAGTACTTTTATTTTAAGACAATCATATTTTGGCCCATAGAACCAATGACTGGGTTTCCACCAAACACTGGTTTCATAACAACCACGTAATCATACTTTACATTTTCTCGTGGAAATGCTTCGAGTCATGTGTGCGAGTAGACAATGAGGGATCAGTCTACAGGCTTTATGAAGGGAGATGGAACAAAAGAGCACGAGGCTGTTTACGTCTGAGCTTTAGGTGATGGGATCACGGTGGGATTTCACTGGACCACATGAAAGTTGAGTGTAATGGATCACTCAAACCACATTCAGAACGAGACAAATCTTAAACAACCTTCGCCACAAGTGTGTGTTCAGAGTTGCGTCTGCCAAGAGTCGACTAGCAGGTGAGAGGAAAAACAAAGGAAACGGATACGCGAGGCTGGAGCTATCTTAAAAACAAGGCCTTTCCTGCAGCCCGGCTTGTCAATTTTTACGGAAAGCCAGTCGGATTAAAACATAAACAATGCATGAGTTGATGTGCTTTTAAAATGTGAATGAAAAATTTCATTTTTTGTCCACTGAAAGTATTTCCAGTTATTGAGAGGTGTGCATGCAGACTTCCTTGCCGAGGGCTGGGAACAGTCGCATCTATAATATATCACACCAGTGCAAACACTATCAGCACTTAACAACCTGAGGCTTACGCTACTTATGCAGTCTTTAATCTTTAATCGATGACACTATCCTGTGGGTTAGTTATGTAGTTATGACAGAAGGGAATGGCGATCTTATAATCAAGATATGGATCTCAAAATATAATACATTATATAAATTATATTCATCTTCAAGAACCTAAAAATAAAACACAGACAGGATTAGTTTGGTGCTGGCATGAAAGTTAATAAGTTATTGTAGCTGATAAGGATAACAATAACTGATCAAACACACAAACACATTTATATATCTATTTATTAATCTATCTATATATACACTACTGGTCAAAATGTTTGGTTTATTTTTTATTGAAATTCAAGCGGTTCAATGTCTCATTGTTCATTCGGGAGTAAGTTCTACCAACCATGTTGCAGAAGATCCCATAGTCTGCCGCACTTATAGGTAGCTTAGCTTTAACTCTTCTGTCCAGTTCACCCTAAAGCAGCTAGATAGGAGTTAAGTCTGGAGACTTCTGGCCACACCAAATTTTCCAGTTTACCATGATAATCTGTTTTCTGAGGTAGTTCTGCCAGAGCTTGGACTTTTGTTTTGGGACACCATCTTGCTGTTTATCAAAAAAAACAAACACTTTTTTCTTGCGCAGGTCGTTTTATTTTATGTTTTCCCAATATGTAAAATGGGGATATATATATATACTGTATCTCTCGCTCTCTCTCTCTCTCTCTCTCTCTCTCTCTCAGACAGACAGACAGACAGACAGACAGACAGACAGACAGACAGATAGACAGATAGACAGATAGACAGATAGACAGAT
>JBBKCR010144897.1:0-19503 GCA_037577295.1 Ladigesia roloffi
CACGATATTACCGTATACCACGGTAAAATAGGGAGGCGGTATGACGGTATCAAAATTTGGATACCGAACAAGCCTAGGCTGCGACTATATTGCGTGTTCTCCATTTAAATGAATCATGCATACAAAATTTTTTTTCAACTGATTTTTTGTCACATGGCCTACAAGATCATTAATGTCCACATATTTGGATAAAGAATATGTGGTTTCTACAAAATTGCATCCATTTGAGTGCAAATCCATTTGTTTTGTTTTTTCCCCCGTAATTAAGCCATAGTTGAAAACCTGGCTGCTATTAGCCAGTCAGATTTCAGCCTGTTATTACCACATTTATTTTATTTTTTTTATCTTGACATATGGGTTCTCTACTACCCTTTCAAATACACTGGGTATCAAACAGGTCTACACTAATCTTGCTCCACGAACACCAGGAAAAATGCCTGATCATTAAATCTGCATCTGATGGCCTAGTGGTTAGGGAGTTGGCCCTGTGACTAGAAGGTTGTGGTCTACCCAAGACTGGTAGTGGCATATTGTAATTGCTTTGACATCAACAACTAAATTCTCACAACTGGTTTCTTTTCAGCTGCTGCTCTTTCTAAAGGGATTCACGGAGTCTGAGCGCAACAAGCTTGCCATGTTAACTGGCATCCTCTTGGCTAATGGGAACATATCAGCCTCAATCCTCAGCAGCCTCTTCAACGAGAACCTTGTTAAAGAAGGTACTGTTGTGCTTTATTCTGAATTGAGTTGTGTTGAGAATCATTGTTTAATTGATGTGCATCCACAACTGGTATGAGTGCCAGTTTGTGTTTTAAGATTAATTGATGTCAAAGTGTTTTTAGACTAAATGCCTGCAAGGAGGGAAAAAAGCAAATTCCACAATAAAATCTGTGCTATGCCAAACTGTCTGCTTTGTATGATCTCATATTCCATGTTTTAGGTGTTTCTGCTGCCTTTGCTGTGAAACTGTTTAAGTCCTGGATTAACGAGAAGGACATCAACTCTGTTGCTGCCAGTCTTCGCAAGGTTGGAATGGATAACAGACTGATGGTGAGTTCGGTAGAATTATGTTAGTTTCTGTTGTGAGTCTTTGTTGACTCAGGATTCTAGCTTAAACTAGCTCATGTTCTAAAATGCCAACAGCAAACTTTTATGCCAGTCTCCCCCCCCCCCCTTATTTTTTTCTTCTCTTCCTCTCCCAAAGGAACTGTTTCCAGCCAACAAGCGAAGCTGTGAACACTTCTCAAAATACTTCACTGATGCAGGGCTTAAGGAACTTTCAGACTTTGCACGTAATCAGCAGTCTATTGGTGCTCGCAAGGAGCTTCAAAAAGAGCTCCAAGAGCAGATGTCTCGTGGGGATTCCTTTAAGGAGGTAAACAAAGATACAGGATGAAGGCTATTGGACATGTGCATATCATCTTTACAATAGTTTTCCATCTGAGAATGACGTTTATTTGAATTGCATATAAAGTACATGAAATATTTTGTGTGTAAAACTCTCTAAATGTAGAAATGTTTATCATTTAAGATCATTACCTATGTCAGGGAAGAGATGAAGAAATCTGACATCTCTGAGGCGACAATGGTGGGAATTGTCTGGACTAGTGTCATGAGCTCAGTGGAATGGAACAAGAAGGAGGAGCTAGTCACTGAACAAGCCATTAAACACTTGAAGGTAAGTGTCCTCCAAGACAGTTCTTGACCGTTGCAAACCAACATGTGGATGCTTTTACGGTTGTCTCATTTATCGGAAAATGTATGGAACAATGCGATAGATAGTTGCTCTATACACTTGCGGAATTCCTGGCAGGGGTGCCACTGTCACATACATAAGAACTCGTTATAACATAATCCAAATGTTACAAAAAAAAAACAGCTTAAGATTAAGACCATAATGTCAGTCATAACTGTCTGTGACAGTGTTTTCTGCACTGAGTATGGCATTATCTGAAGTCTACTGAAAACTCTTGGGCTTATAGATCTCCCCCAACCCATGTTGTGTAGACAGTGATGGTAGTTAAATGAGAGCTGAAGCCCCAAACCCTGGGAACAGTTGTGTTGAGTTGACTGAGTGCTTCAAATGCTTTTCATTTGGACCCTTTTAGGTTTGTAACATGAGTTTTTGTTTTTTGTTAGCAATACAGCCCTCTCCTGAAGGCCTTTACCTCCCAAGGTGTATCAGAACTAACACTACTGTTAAAGATTCAGGAGTACTGCTATGACAACATCCACTTTATGAAGGCCTTCCAAAAGATTGTGGTGCTACTGTATAAAGGTAAGTGTGCTCTGTGCCCCAGAATCCTGAAGGTGTTCTCCTTGTTAAATGGAAACATTCTCTGATCATATTATGTTAAACAGCGGATGTACTGAGTGAAGAGGCCGTTCTGAAGTGGTACAGCGAAGCTCACCTAGCCAAAGGAAAAAGTGTTTTCCTCGAGCAAATGAAGAATTTTGTGGAGTGGCTCAAAAATGCAGAGGAGGGTGAGTATAGATCTCTGTTAGGTCTTCCCTGCTATAAACACACAAACTCTCACAACAAACTAATTTGAATTATGGTAAATGAACAAAACCTTTTGTATCTCAACTTTAGCAGACTTTCACTTGACAGTTTTACTATGGACATGTGTTAAGGTTTGAGGGCATTTCATAATGGGTGTTGTGACTGAAATTGTCTTGGTAATTGTAGTCACTACTGTTAACCAGCTTTTGGCTTCTCACTGGTTTTCTTGCTTAAGGGATAACTCTGCAGTAGTGTGAGGGTTTTTGTTTTTTTTAAACCAACATTCCTAAACAGTTAATCCTTTTTGGAAGAGAAAGTGACAGAATTATTGGTAAAAATCCTGAATAGGAAAGGCTATCTAAAGAATATTTCACAATTCCACCTGAATGTTCTCTTCTAGAATCTGAGTCTGAGGAAGAAGAAGCTGACTGAGCCCCTTAAGTCCGAACCTGCCATTTTGGAATAAAGGTAGCAGCTAAAGCTGCAGAATGTGGGGGGGTTTTTTTGTTTTTGTTTTGTTTTTCTTATCTTGTTTTCTGAAAAACATGTGACCTAGGTATAAATTAAGGGCTTTAGCATATGTGTTGACCCATTTTAAAGTCACTTATCCTGGGTAAAATCATACAGTCACATCCTTTACTGCAAAAGTCTCTGGACCAGGCTTCATTTGTGAAAATGAGCAATAAGAGTGAATCATGAATTTTAAATGCTCTCACATTAATTTTGATGAATAAATTACATGTAAATATGGGAACTACTTAAATTGTTTTATTATACAACCGTTGAGGTGTTTGGTTTTTGTTTTCCCTCCCTCTCTTTCTCTTCTCCTCATTATTGGTTGGAAGTGAAAAATGTTTTTTAAATAAAGTTGTACAAGTATGCTATCTGCTTTTTTCTGAAATGTGTTTACTAATGTCTTGCAAAAAGAACAAACTGCTCATTTTGATATGTCATAAGTACAAGAACATCCATTTTAAAGTGTATAGGAAGAAGGTCCAGAACTGCATAGATGCTCCCATAATCAGTTTATTCTCAGTGTCTTACAACAGAGAGCTTTTGACAACATAACATTTATCAAGTTGCATGCAGAGGCACTTGATTACCTTTATTAGTATGACCCTTTTTAAAGCCTCTCTTAGACACTTAAGTTACATGATTTAATTGCTATCTAAACTGGGTGTTACACTACTACACTAATGTCAAGAGTCCAACAATTATTGGATAATTGCAGGCAAAATTATTGACTGTATGAGATCAAAATAACACTGCTTTCATATGCAACCAAATGGTAACAATAATACAAAAATAGTTACAATAAATATAATGTAATTCCCTCTTGCACTCAGTATTAATATTAATACTGATGTATTTTTGAGGACAATGTGACTGTTCTACACAGACTTAGTTAATTATATAATACTTTTAAATGATCACGAACACTCATTATATAGGGAGTTCGGAGAGGAAACGGCTTTACAAATTTGAAGTGTAATGTTTTAGCTAAATTTTTAAAAATAATTTTTTATACTGATAATGGCCTTGCATCAATAGAACACACAATGTATTTACAGGATGATCTCATTGTTTTCTCTTAATACATTTGCTTTGATAAAACTCTTTGGCATGTAGATCTTTACCATACTTGCCCATCTTGGCCACTAGGGATCCTGGAATGGCCAAGACTTAGCAAAAGTAATCTTATACCACACACCAGATAACTCCTAAACAGAGCATTAGAAACGTAGGAAACACAGCAAGTCTGAATTAAGCTTGCAATTACCAAAAGTATGTATTTCCCTTCACCAAAAATTCTGTAGTGGCACTCTACTGCCATACAGGCAGATGGTGTTCAGATGGGCTGTTGCTGGCTACACCTCAAGTTCCTGTTTAGTAGCCTGTACAGTGTAGGAGTGGAGCCGAATCAGAATACGGTATTCGGAAAGGCACAAATGACACGTTTTTTATGAAATGGTATTTGGACAAATACTTTGTATTCGGGAAACCATGTCCCACAGTAAACGCTAGCAATCGGGGGCAGATACTCCACCCCTCAGTCACAGGCCCTCGTTCAGGAGTAGATACTCCGCTGTGTCAGTTTTCCTGGTCAGCATCCCATGCTGAAAATAAGACATTTTAAAAAGGAAAATGTTTCTCCAACAGCTACTTACAAGACAATACTTTTGGTGCAATATTTTCATAGTCATCTGTTCCCTTATCAACTGTTTCTGGAGCTGCAAAAGAATGACATGAAATATGTACCACCTCAATTTACTAGCATAGGTAAGGTGCAATTTTTAAATGTTTTAAAAATCACATGTATACCTTAAAGAAAGACTTTGGTGGAGAAAATAAAACGTTTGAAAACCTTTTTTTGGCATAGCTCCTGGAACAGCTAACTTTTTTATAAACTTTTATACACTTCTAGAATAATCTTTGTGTTCTAGTCACCCACTGTGTTTGTGGAGATTTTATACCCAAATAAATAAAAATGTAAGAGTTCAGTAAGGCTTCAGTGGCTACAGTGACTAGGCTGGATCTTTTGTTAAGCTGGCTTGTTCCATCTATGTCTTCTATATTTGTATAAAGGTCAGCTTACCCAAATCATAAATACATTTTTTCCCAAACCCTAGACTGAATCACATTACATATCTACTGAATTAATATTTGCAATTTCATAAAAAAATCTGTAGCACACATGGATTACACACATTTACCTGCTCTGCATTTGAAAATTCATTACTTTATGATTTTATCATTATATTATAACGCATTTTTTTCAATAGAAAGAAATGTTTCACACAAATTTGAAAACATGATTAAAACAGAGCAAGGCCCTGCAAAATCACCAGCTACAACTTTCTCAGATGCAGCAAGCTATACACTGATACCAGTTAACACTCCTAAATAGCCTTCACATGTCTTAAAATTTGGTTTCTTCAAAATTCACAGCATGAACACTTAATAAATCTTACTTGAATTTGCCTTATTTTGTGTATTGTTCTGCTGCTGCTTCTTTACTTCATTCTCAGTCTGAACCGACTGTCCTTCGTCAGTGGAGTCTTGTCTTTGATGTGTCAGTTGTTGAGGCAAATTCATCCTGTTGTCATTGTCTGCAGGTGACTTGTAGTTTTCTCCATTTGGGATATTGTCAATATCTCCCTTCTCTTGTGTTTCAACCATTGGGATGTTTGGCTGCTTTCCTAGTTCAGCATTAGTTGTGCCTTCAACACATTTTTAATAGTGTCATTCAAATATAACAGTTTGAATTATGCCACTAAAATAACCCTGGGTGTCTGGGTTTTTACTGACTTTCATTGTTTTTTGTGTAAAAAATATATTGTTAACAAATGACAGTTTTATACTGAGTATTTCTATACTGAGTACTTTAGAAAATGGCTTACCATCCTCTGTGGCCACTTTCCTGAATTTCCCACGTTTTTTCCAGAAGAATACAGTTATTCCAGCCACAACCACCAAGACAAAAACGAAGATGATGACACCAACTATGACACCGTCTGCAGAATCACCTGCAGAATCACCTGCAAAAAACAGCAATAAGTACAAAGTAGCTATATTCTATGCATTCCCGTGTACCATGCTGAATTAAATGTAGGTGTTAATAATGTTGCCATTACAGTAGTGTGATGTAAATGTATAAGATAATGACAGCACAAAAAACTAAAACACTTTGGTCCTACAAAGAGTAAAACATCCAGTATTTATGAAGAAAAGCATTACCTTGGAAACAATTCTTGAAAGCGAACTCTGTAATCTCCTGGCTTACATTGTTCTTTGCTGTACAGAAAAATACTGCATCGTGGCTTATATCTTCAGGGACATCAAGTCTTGCTCCAGAGTGTATTAACTCATTAGGCCCAATCCAATCAAACTGTGCCTGATTTCCACGTTCCACTGAACACAGCAGTGTTACTTCACCTGTACTGTTTATATTACAGGTCACTGCTGAATTAGAAATTGGATCTGAAAGTAAAATGTGTCCTTATAAGGCAAAACCTCATTGGAAAAACATCACGGATGTGCACATACGATAACATTCTATTAAATATATCTACATGTTTTTCACTCTTAACAGATTAAAATATACTTGCATGTTTTCATAACAGAAATGAAAGTCTACTTTGATTTTGTCCCTATTTCTTAATGGTCTGGGATACACGACTGTTTAAAACCAGGGAGATATAAAGAAATCCATAAGACACTGCTGGAGTTAACATTACACAACTGGTCATTCTCAGTGCAGGGGTTACAGAGGACAGTGAGCAGGAAATTTTACAATTACATAAAGTCACATAAAGTTGCAAAAAATCATGAAACACATAAAAACTAAATAACTGATCTGCCTGAATATACTAGTCTATTCAGTGTGGTGCCTTTATTTTTGTTGATGTTGGCATTGTAGCCTTCAGCATGTTAACTAGCAAGCTTAAATTGTTAAGCTGACTAAACAGCAGCATGGTAATCTAAAGTACAGCAAATTGAAGAACAGGGTTTGAAACAGTTTTGCAATTTGTCAGGTTTGAAAAGGGAAGTGAGTCCGGCCATTTTGGCATCTGGGCAAATACTGCGGCTGAAGAATCATTCACTCGAACTCTCGTTCAACTGAGAGCTTCCCTTCAGAGAATAAAGTAATGACACCGCCCTTAAGAAGAGACGGGGGATTCCTTCAGAAGGGCTGCTCTCACTAATGTAACCAGCCAGGAATCTGTTTGTGTTTTATCAATGGTTGATCTGTTTACTTGTATGTCTATTGTTGAAAATATAAAGCGTTATTATTTCAGTTACAGAAGGATCGACATCACTGCTATCACTGTCACTGCTATGCTAAGTATAATCCGCCATTTGTATAATATCTGCTCATCACCTGTGGGGGACCAGAACATTCATGATTGGGGGAAAAGGGCAGAGAAACAGATGATAAAATGCACAACTTTGTAGACTAAGGTAGGTGTACGTTTGATATATGTGTATATAAACACTGGTACATATAGTACATCATTCATTTCAAGCCTTTAATGACACGTTTACTTATTTGCCTCTTGGTCCAATTCTATAAATCTCATCGTACAACGCACTTACCAATCACTTTAACTTCAAATCTGAAACTCTGTATTTTCCCAGCTACCTGGATTTCAGCTTCATACAAGCCACTTTCGTTTTTAATCAGTCCATGAAGTGTTAACTTTCCAGTTTTGTTACAAAGAGTTCCACGATTTTTAAATCGATACCATTTCTCATCATTAGCCTCATACTCAACCAGTTTATTGGTTTGGTATTTCCACAGAATGGCGTCAATTTCTCCTTTTACTTCAGGCTTGAATGTGTAATCTTCTCCAGCCTTAGCAGAGAGCTCACAGAATACAGGGCCTAAAATTAACAAATAAAGAGGTTTGTGTTAGTGTTATTAACCCTCCTGTTATGTTGGTTTCTTAGGAGAAACAAAGACTACGAAACACCAATGACATTACTAACCATTTCAATCAATCACTTAATCAAGATTTGGTGTAATTGTGTTCTTTACCTCTTACAGAGCGTGTTTTGATGAGGATAATTGATTTGTTTTTAATAAAAACCCACAAATAAAACAATAGGTTTACATGACATTCATTACATTTTTTATAATTAAGTGCCATATCAAGCTCAACCCTTGTGCCCTGATTCTTCTCTGGGCCTGCTCCAACCGGCATTCCAGTGTAAAGCAGCATGTTTAATGTATAGCCGGCCTTTGCATCACATGCTGCCCAGATTTTTATGCTGTATTTGGCTGGTTTGGAAGGCATTTATTGCCTAAATAAGAATCGACCTCTGAATGCCAATAGCCTTTCATCCACTGTGACATAGAGTAGAGGAAGCTGCTCTACCCACTTGTCCCACACTGTCCTAATAGCTGCCAGTTCATCCCTTACACATCTCACAAATAGTCCTTCCTATCTTTGCATCCCACAGACTGGTTGTGGTTTTATTTTTTTATTTGTAGACCCCGGCCAGGATGAGGACTCGTAAATATGCACGTTAAAGCATGATTTCCATCTCTTTTCACTTCACCCCAAAATCACACCTTCCTTCTAAATTTGTAATTTCAAGAAAGATTTTTAGTACTGAGTTGGGCATGACAAGCTGAAAAGCTGACTTGATGTCTGTCAAACAAGTAACTGGCATCCTAGTGTCCCCTGGCACTATTTTTGGGGATTTTGCGTCATACAAATTTGGGGATAAAAACCACATATTTCACTTTTTTATGTAAATGTATTCTTGGAGGAATATGAATACCAGCCTCGTCATTTGGCTCAGAATCATCATATTCGGAATTGACCCAAAGATGATCTTCATCTTCAGGCACATCTTCCTTCATTTCACTGTCATGATCAAAGCTGAGTTCCAGTTCCTGGGCTGTCATTTTTTACTCATGCTGCTCATTTTGTAAAGCTCTGACAGAGACTAGTTCGGATGATATTTAGCTGCAGATTGTAACGTTGGCAGGATTCCCTTAAAAACATCAAACATCGTATTTCAGGAAAGCGTCAGGGCATTAACTGGGGTAACCTAGTAATTTTTCGAGACCTGTGCGGAATATATTATAGTTCAGAATTTGGAGCTGCCAAACATTCGTCGGCCCGAGATGTGCACAAAACATATCAACCCTCTCCGGACAACGGCTATTAATCCGAAATGCGCAAATCCCCCCCGGCGGAACCTCTGTATTTCTCGGTCCTATTCTGCACAGAAGGCTTTTGTCGACGTTTTTGCTGGCTGTTCTCTAATGTCTCCTCCAAACTACACCTTTGAAATTTACAGGAACACACTAACTATCTGAACTTTAAACACAGAATGTCTCACTTACCCACACCGATAACCAGAAAAAGGACGGAGAGCCGTCTCTGAATGCTCTCCATTTTGTCCGATTCACTTTCGGTTTTGCGAATAAAGATAGACTTCAAGACCTCCAATTTCAGTTGACTTATTAAAAGTCCTGTTTAAAAGTCACTTTTAAGTAACTAAGGTGCACGAGTATATATCTAATTGTTAATAAAACCTGTTTTATTAGGGTGACCAGATTTCCAATACAGGACTGAAACTGTCAAAAATATAGCTGGTGAGATTTATTTTGAGCAAAAAAATTAATGAACATGTTATTTTATAGCCCAATTGCTTGTTATAACTTAAAATAGGTATAATGTCCCCTTTAAGGTATATGTATTAGTTAATTGAGATTTCCTTGATTGTGTGCAACAAGAACGACACGAGTAGAGGTTTTTCTACTCCTAAGTGTTGATGCGCAGTTTTAACCACAAACAGGATGTAAATTATTTGCGTATGCAGGTATAATCTTTCTGGCATAAAACATGACGGAAATTTTATAATGAATCAACAAATATGTAAATTTTAATGCCCATTTTAATGGTCATTTTAATGGTCCCACAACCTTTGTCCATCTAGTCTGCCAGTCCAGGTCCTGCAACCTGGAGTCAGACCAGTACAGTGCATTAATTTATATTGATAATAGCGACGAGAAAAAAATGGGTTTTCTACCCAGAATGCTGCAACATAGTTTTACCACAAACATGTGTCAACTCATTTGCTTCTGCAGGTATAATATTTCTTGCATAAAACTAGGGTGTCCAGAACTTTTTGAGATTTTAGAATTGTCCATTTTGAGCTGCCAAAACATTTGTCACATCATGGGCATCTCTCATAAACTAAAAGTCCAGAGATGTTGCCGAGATGCACATTAAACAAATAAAACATCCACCATGGTCCACTGGCTAATGATGTTATGGCCACATCTGTGGCCCTTGGCCAGGTTGAAAAAATGCCTCATCGACAAACATGAGACTGTGAAGTATTTTATTACCTCCTACTTAGTGGTGCAACGGATCAAAAATTTCACGGTTTGAATCGGATCGGATCACGGTTTTAAGTCACGGACCGGATCAATTTTTGAATCAGCAAATATTTAAGTATTTTTGCCCATTAAAAAACATTCAACTCAAGACTAATTCCAACCAAATATAAAAACAAATTAGGTTGCAATACCTAATTTGATTGTGGACACAATCAAAAACAACTTAAAATGCAATTTAACCCTTTCAGCATCTTCGTGGCCAAAAATGGCCACCAACAGATTAAGTCTGTGATTTTTATTATATTTATATTTTTTTAATCCTTAGTTTTTTTTTTATCCATAATGTTTGAAAAAAAAAACCAACTTCAAAAGTGTCAATTTCCTATATTCTCAATGCTGCTGGATTTTCTTGTGATAGTAATAGTACAGTCTGAGATATGTAACTGATTAACAACAACACTGATAATTATGTATTGTTTATTTTTTACAGGGAAAGCAAAGGTCATAAACTTACTCTCAGCATCTTCGTAGACAAAAATGGCCTCCTCATGTTTGCACTCCCAAAGTGTTATAAAATGTATATATATTAAAATATTTGTAAACTTTTACTAACGCAATTTCTTAAATTAGCATCAGTCTTTGTCATGAAAAGCAAAAATGTATTCAAATTAAGAATTTTAAGGTATCAATGAAATTCTCACATTGAACATGGATAATTAAATAAAAGCCACATCTGGGGTACAGGCCTATGCAGAGGTATTACAGGGGGTATTTGACACAAGGAGGACAGAACACTACCGAAGACAGTTTGCTGTAGTTAGATAAAGCTGGATTCTGTAGATAAAGAGGAAACTGAAAACCAAAATAAAAATTGGGAACCACTGCTTATTGTAATATTACAATGATAGACAACTGATTTACATGCACATACTGGTGCCAAAGATCTTTCACTGCGTCACAGTATTCAAATGCTGTTTTTAATATCCGTCTATTGTGGAGATGCTGATAGAGTTGACATTTTGGAATATGGCATTATCTTGAAGGATTGCATCACAGATCTGACTCAATGTGACAGCTTTAGTACCATGTTACAGATCTCGACGTTCATTGAGATGTTTTCCCTTTGCAACCCACATGAGGTTGTCAATCAATCTCTCACTTCCCTTTAACATTTTTGGTTGAATGTGAAAATGCCCTGACATTGTTTTAACACAGCCAAATCCTTTACTTATTTTCAAAATAAAAAAGCTACTAAATAAAGATACAAGCATACTATCAGCTTTTGTCTTTTTAATTAAGTTAATTAAGTTTCATTAGTACAAGCTAGGGGTGTGCACAGCTGCCGCTATTCGTATCTGTATTTGTATTTGTTAAAAGGGAAAATTATTCACATTTGTATTCAAGTAAAATTCATAATGCAGTACGCAAACTAAATCTAAAAGTGAAAGTGATCAGTTCATACTTAAACACACCACTGAAAACAGTGTCAACAGCCCAAAATGTATCCACTCACCAAGTAAAGCAGGGTCAGTCGTGAACTCTGCGCCCGGGGAGCAGTGTGTGGGGACAGTACTGCTTTCAGGGTACATCAGAAGTACCTAGCGGTCTTGGGAATTGACCAACGACTTTCTGATCGCAGAAAGAGTGTCCTAACCATGCGAGCGTGTGACCCAGAGGCGTCCCCCAAATACAAATATTTTCAAATATTTGTCTGAATACAGTTTTCATAAAAACACGTCATTTGTGCCATTCCGAATACTGCATTCAGTTTCGGCTCCATCATTTTTAAAGCATAGACCACTGGTCTGTGGATAAATTGGTACCGGTCCGCAAAAATTATTGACTATGTCCATTGTATTTATTATCTGAGTCCGAAAACATTCTTTTATTTTGAAAAATGCTCTGTTACATCTTGATCCACCCCCCAATCCCACCCAGTCCACAGTAAACTTTTCAAGCATTGACGAGTCCACAGTGATAAAATTGTTGGGAACCACTGATGTAAAGGAAGATGATCAAAAACTGCATAGATGCTCCCATAATCAGTTTATTTTCACAGTGTCATTCAACAGAAAAGGCATTTGACAGCATAACATTTGAAAGTTTGCATTTAACATTTCAAAATACAGAGGCACATAATGACCTATATTAGTGACCTTTTAAAGCCTCTTTTGGAAAATTAAATCATGTAACATAACTGCTTTCTAACCTGCACTTCACACTACTACACTTGGGTCAAGAGGCCATGATATCAGAATTTTAAAATGATCAGTTATTTAATACTAATAAGTTTTACATGATGATGGGCTAATGATTAAACATGATTGTACTGTCTGAAAATCCAGAAAATTATATCTAGTATATATCCCTGCACCGGTATATTTGGAAGTAAAAAAAACTTTGGAAGTTATCCCTACTACACCACAAACAAACACGACTATGTGATCAGGGCCAGACTGGGATAAAATATTGGCCCTGGCATTTTTGGCTCAAATGGCCCAACATGACTGATCAGACACCACCAACTATGTGTCCCACTTATATATTCATATCTAGTGTCCCATTCCAACAAACTGCTTCATAAAACTGGACTTAAATTATGCATGTAGATTCTCTTTTTCACTAAACTAACTACTTTGAATTCTGGACTACAGAGCACACCTGATTTCATGTTCTAATTTTAGTAAGAGAATCAATTTTGTTCTTGTACAAGCCGCACCCGAATCCGTGTCTGAAGCCAGGTCTGGTTACGAGGCAAAATTATTTTGGCGGCATGAAAAAAAAACTTGAAAAGATAAATATATATATATTAGCTGCACTTTATAATTAACCGCAGGGTTCATTTTTTGGGAAAAAAGTAGCGACTTATAGTCCGGAATTTAAGGTAATCAGGTCATACGATCAGTTCATAATTGTCTAAATACTGATGCTGAATATTTCATTAAGTATACCCAGTCAATATTCTACCTCGTTGTTTTAAACTGACGTTCTTAGCTAAAATTAATGCTGTCCTGGATGGAAACATGTATTGTGACAATGCGTAAGGTTTTCAATACACAGTGAATGTGGGCTCTAATCAAAGATGGTGGTTAAATGAAATATTGGAGCAGCAGTTTTTAAACTTTTAATGTACCCCCTACATCCTGACCCTCACCACAGCCTGCAAATAAAATGCACGAAGGCACTGTTTACTGTTTAGTTGTATGCAAAAGAATGAATAATTGGAATAAATCAAAGGAGATTAAGGATTTAATAGAACAGATAAACACTGAAAAGTTCAGAAGCAGCTGGGGCACTTAAGAAAAAGTGATGGTGAAAAACACTCAGGTTTTGAGACATTATAAAAAGATGAAAATATATGAAAATTCAGAGATACATTAAAATGTAACACATAAATCATATTATACATGGAATATGAATAATATATTTTTACATAAAATATGAATAATTTGTAAAACGATATTATTGAAACATTCCCAGACTAAAGGTTTGTTTGAATGAGATCAAAATAAAACACACTGCGTTCATATCCAACCAATTATAATTCTCAAAAAAGCTCAAATAATAGTAATAACAGTAATAATAAATAAAAAATGATTCATATTTGTGTTGTGTTTTATTATTATTATTATTGTTGTTATTACTGCTGTATCATTTTTGAGGGTGAGGAGAATGTTCTACAAATAGATTTACAGTGAATTATATAATACATACAAATTATTTAGTGCTTTCAGTAGAACATGAACATATGAACAAGACGAACATATGATTGAAAGAACGCAACAGCATGCGATTTACATTCAGCACTGCTCCAATATTTTAATAAAGTCATGCACGGCCTGAGCTGGAACAAAGAAACTGTAGGAGGTTGATGAGGAAACGAGCTTCACAGACACATTTCAACAAACTGTAAAAATATGCGGATGTGGTAAAAATTCAGCTAATGTTTTTAGAGCTATAATAAAAATATTTGTATAAAAAATGGCTCTTCATCAATGAAACTGTGTTTTAAATATTATGTACAAATGTATCTCATGTTTTTGTTTTTGTCCTCTTACCTATTATTTATATCTTCCTCATATATTAACTTTGATTAAGAACTTTGTCTTGTAGATCTTTATCATACTTGCCCAACTTGGCCACTAGGGATCCTGGGCTGGCTGAAACTAACCAAGTGTATTTTTATTATACACATCTCATTAACAGAGTATTAGAGAAGTTGGAAACACAAATCTGATACATACTTAAAATTAACAAGTATTTCAAGAAATGCATTCAAGAATCTGTATTTCCCTGCACCAAAAATTTTGTAGTGGCACCTACCCTACTCTGGATACGGATGGTGTTCAGACTTCAAGTTCAAGTTCAGTAGCCTGTACCCTGTGTACAGTGTATGTTTGGCCTGGGACAAAGGGTTGGGTACCACTGCATTGGAATTAACAAGTCTTAGGAAATTTGGTCCATGTTGACCACGCTGATCCTCCAGTGACATTATCAGTTTAACTCTTTGCATTTTCAGCCACTGCGTGCTAACATGCTGGTCCTCCAAACTGCTATTTTATCAAGTTTTTATGTCGTGTCAGTTTTCCGGGTCAGCATCCCGTGCTGAAAATACAATTTAGGAAAACTGATCAAAACCTTTTTCTGTTGAAAATATTCAGAACATATTCAAGTAAAAAGGTTCTCCAACTGCTACTCACAAGTCAATACTTTTGGCTTCGGTGCAAAACGTTCATACCCCTCTATTCTCTTCCCAACTGTTCCTGGAGCTACAAAAGAATGGCATGATAAATCTACTGCCTTAATTAACTAGCGTAAGCCAAGTGCCTTTTTAAATGTTTTAAAAATCTCATGTATACCTTAAAGAAAGACTTTGGTGGAGATTATATAAATGTCTGAAAACCATGTATCGTAATAATAAGCCAACATTTTTTGACAAAGCTCCTGGAAGAGCTAAAGCAGATTTTCAAAAATTCCCAGCCTGTGTCCCATGTCAAACAGTTATTAGCTGTTAAGAATAAGTCATCATGACTTATGATTCGTGGAAGAGGGTGAGCATTTTGTGAGTAAAGAGATGACCTATATAAACTACTACACAGTTTTGAGATGAAAGCCTGTATAGTCATAGTGTCCTAGACACACACTGTGTTTGTGGAATTTTATACACAAATAAATAAACAACTAAGAGTTCAGTAAGGCTTTGGACTGTTGAAAAAAAAAGTTGGGGCTACAGTGACTAAGCTGGACCTTTAGTTAAGCTGGCTTGTTTCTTAGATGTTGTCAAAGTTTGTATAAAGGTCAGCTGAAAATGTAAATATATAAATACAACCCTGTCAAATTTTAAATGGGTCTATGGGCTGTAAAAATGTTCATGAAGTTATTTGACAAAAAAAACCTCTCATATAAAGACATATCACCAGGTTTATTCTTCACAGTTTGGCTTATGTTCAAAACGTGCATTTCAAGGCTCTGTCAATTAAATGTTGTTGCTGGCTACGCCTCACCCGATCTATGCCTGGTGATATCCTTTTATGTGATGTGCGCAAAGAACTTCATGGACATGTTTTGTATAGTCCATAGATCTATTATAGCTAAAGTGAGTTTGGCATAAAAGGTGCCCTTTACATTTTCAAATGTTCTCAATTTCAATGTTCCTGAAATCTAGTTTACTCTCTTTATTCCTTGACTTTAGTAACAAGACTTAAGATAATTACAAAATCAGTGCTAAACATTTAAAATTTTAGTAGGGTTACTAGTATGATTGTGTAAAATGTAACAATGAAATTCAAGTTCATAAACAAGTTTAGGCAGTAAATCCCAAAAGAGACAGAAATAAGTTCCATATTAGTGCTAAATATTAAACAAATAATAGATATACCACAAAATAAACAGAAAATAATATAAGACTAGTTACTAATACAAGTGTCAGAAAAAATAAAATAAAATAAAATAATGGAATTGAAATTAGCTAGACATATTTACTATTACCTGGATGATTATTTTCAGTTGGTGGCTGTTTAAAAGGTGTTGTGAGAGTTTGGCCATCACCTAAACCCAAAAAAAAAACAGAAAAAGGTACTTAAAATTATTTGTTCAACATCACATGCAGATTTATTTTTATTATTATTGAAATATTTTGTATAGATTTTCATCCAAAACTGGATAATCAAAAACAATTAAGAAGAAAAATTCTACACATACACTATACAAACAGACAAATATACAAACATCTATGAAGAAAAAAAACAAAAACAAAACATTCTCTCCTTAAACAATACCATACATATAAATGACCCACACAGTTTCATGCTCTTTGTGTGCTGAACAAGAAATCGGCCTCAACATGAGGCAAAAAGGGTTGTCAAAGCTTCAAAAACATCTGCATAGATCCACCTGCTGTATTCTTAAACAGTTCGAGATTGAGATATTATATTATCTCTTGTACCCAGCACCTCTTAGATGGTGGCACAATATTTTTCCAGAGTATTAAATGTCTAGCAAGTAAAGTTGAGAATGCAATAGCCTCTGCCTGATTTGGTGTTAAAGATCACTCCAACTACCACAAAATGACTCTAAACCAGGGTAAATTTTTGCTAATTTAATTAAAGAGAGATGTAATATATGCAGCACTCAGAATCTTCTTTTTAAGTGTGCTTTTACTCATTCAGAATGTTTTTCTGTTTTAAATAAGATCCTGTTACTCCTTATTCACTAGTGCTATATCACTGCAGAATTTATTTTTCATTACAAGAAGAAGCACAAATAATTAGCTGTTTAAAGACTGGGGCTAACTGATAAAACATCAAATGTGCCGCAATTTGTTTAGGACAACAATCATTATGGCATTTGGTGAAGTAAAATTGAACACATCTGTTCTTCCAGAACATAATAACTAGAGAGCTAGCACACTAAGTAATGAGCAACCGAGTTCTGACTCATTAAACACACCTAAGTCAACATACCAGCTAATTTATCAAGGTTTACCTGAACTGATATCGGAGTATAAAGAAATGAGTCCAGTAGTTGCAACCAGTCAAACAACAACATGCCTATAGAACCAGAGTGCAACACAAAAACAGAACCACAGCACCAAAAGTGCAGACAGGGTGAAAGTGGGTGCAAGAAAAAAACACAAGAGCAGCAAAATAACAGGAGAAGACATCATTTAGGTGCATTCAGATCAATGAATACAGTATTATGACAGACACTGTGAGCTGGCAATTTGATTGTGAGTTGTTTGTTCATGGTAGAAAAATCAATGTATAATCACTGTGTATGTAGGTACACAGATTATGTTTCAGTTCTGATTCAGGAACTTGATGGCCCAAAGGAAAAAAAATTATTTTGCCTTCTGGTAATGGTGGTGTTGAGGGTCCACCCGTTGGTCTCAGTGATGTGAAAACCAAGGAACTCAGTGTCCTTGACAACCTCCACATTCAGTGGACAGAGATCATGGCATGCCCTCCTGAAGTCAATAGCTATCTCTAACTAATCCATGTTTAGGAAGAGGTTGTTAGCTCTGCATCAGTCCATTAGACGTGCATGAAAAGCAGATGGCTAAGCACACACCCCTGGAGTCCCCTGTGTTCAATATGGTGGTGCTGGGGATTTTATTCCTTATACTGATTGACTGAGGCAGGGGTGGGCAACAGCACAGTTTAATGGAAGTTCTCCTCAAACACATTAACTAAACCTGACAATGAACTGGCAAGTTGAACCAGGTGTTTCTGAGGTGGGAAATCACCTAAATGTGCTGGACTAGAGTCCTTCTGGCCTGGAGTTGCCCACCCCTGGACTGAGGTCTCACAGTAAGGTGATCTAGGATCAGGTTGCAGAGGAAGGGTTTCAAGCCCAGCAGTGTCCAGTGCCACAGCCAGACAGAGTCCCTGGTCATTGGACAGGGTGGTCTCTCAATCTGGAAGTGAGGCCTCATCTGATTTCCATGTTCTTATTACTGATTTAAGCAGGTCAGCTCAAATTAAAATTTAAGTAGTAGTTTAATTGCCGCTTATACATTTAGTGCCAAAACATCTTTATTTTCTTGTGTTCTATTATTGTTTTAGTACACAGAGTAATTTATTTGTCACTGATCATCCTGCAATATGACTTATTTACCTGCAGAATTTTGCTTTTCCAAACTCTCGTCTTCATCACCTATGTTGCTTGATGCATTGTCGTCATATTCAGCTGGTGTCTCCCCAGTAGGCACAACTGGACTGCCTTCATCAATTTCTCTAGTGCTTTCAGGCTTTCCCTCATCGTTACTTGGAGGATCTTCAGCTGAAAAAAAAAACAGATTGAGAATGCACTAATCTCTTAGGCCTGAGCTGACATTCCTTGATCCAGTAATGATACCATGCCCTCCTGATGTCAACAGCCCTTGATGGGATTACATTGCAGGGAGATGTCAGACAATCAGAAAGCATCCCTGGTCATTGGACAGGGTGGTCTACTTTGTCATTTTGGGTCTGCCATGTCATTCTGGGTTTCAAACCCTGTACAGAATTGCTTCAGCACATCTGGAGGGGAGGCCTCACTATCACAGGCAGATGAAATTGCTCTGTAGGTAGTGATGGTCTGGATGCCTTGCCACATGTGCTGCAAGTCCTGAGACTCCTGGGAGTGGCAGGTTGGCTCTTGCTTTTCTCAGGGTATCCTACCTGATCTTTAGGCAGTGTCTCAGGGTCTCAACAGTGCAAGACACTGCCTACACATGAGATGTATATATAACCATGCCATATATTCTGCTCCCCACAAACATAACCTGGAATAATTTCTTAATTTCTACGGTTATGACAGATGTTGATATAAAACTTTTTTCACACTTGGCTCGTGACGACACATTAATGTCTTAACACATGAAATGATTAGTTTTTTTTTTTAACTAAACAGTATTTATATAATTTTTTACCTCTGAAAGACGACCGTCTCGAGCCCCCTGTGTATGCTCTTTGGCGTAGGTAATGCAAACGCCGTAAGTGATCAGTTGCGTGAATACGTCACTCGTTTAAACAGAGCACAGAGATTCCGGTGTTTGCGTATCCTAGCTCGAGACGGTCGTTTTTCAGAGGTAAAAAATGATACAAATACTGTTCAGTTTCTCACAAAAACCGATCGTTTCATGTCTTAAGACATCAAT
>JBBKCR010144933.1:0-19497 GCA_037577295.1 Ladigesia roloffi
TGTAAAGCTGCTTTGTGACAACCTTGTTGTAAAAAGCGCTATAGAAATAAAATTGAATTGAATTGAATTGAATTAATCAAAGCCCTGGAAACATACAGGAGGCTTTCTTGTCTTGATCACCTGATTAATACCGTCCTTCGCCACAGTCTAAACGCCGACGGCCTGGCTGTCAACGCGTCAAGACATAGGAGAGACCTTATCTGCTGCTAAAGAACTTGTGAGATATCTTAAACAATCTGGCCTGGTTGCACAATTATCAAAGACAGTGCTACAGATGGGGGAAACATGATTCAGCCTGTGGATGAAGATGCTGCTGCGGCTGGCAGTACTGGCTTCACACCACCACCAGCCAGGCCCAGGACAGACACCGACTTTGCCAAGTGGGAAAACCAAGACGATGATAACGAACCTGATGAGGATGAAGAGGCCGTCTACAATTCAAGAAGGCATATCATGGATGATGACAGGGGCCTACTGAAATGGTGGACAGTCAATGAATCGATCCACCCAAAACTAGCCAGGCTCGCAAGATCTGTCCTCTGCATTCCAGCAAGCAGCAGCAGCAGTGAGCGTGTGTTCAGCACAGCTGGCCGAACAATAGAGCAGAAGAGGACCGTTCTGAAACTCGCTACTGTGGATGCAATCTTGTTTGTGCATGACAACATGTAGAACCATGTAAGTAGGCTATAACTTTGTGATTAATATATTATTATATAATGGTTGCATTATTTATTTATTTATAAGCCTATAGCAGGAGCATATAACCTTGGCCTAATCAATTCTCCAGACTTCATCTACAGGCTCATACACCGACAGGAGGCTGCCATCAGAACTGACGTGCCCGTCAAAACCTGCTCAGTTTAATAAGACTTTTTTGTTTGGTCTAATCCAATGTTACTTTGTTATTTTTGCATGTTAATTTTTTTGGTATTGGAGTGTGATCGTTGTGCTATTCCTGCATCATAAGCCCATCCCCTTGATCCCTCGATGTGACTTTTTCACTATGCCTATACACAATGTAGTTTACATGCTTCATCCTTGTTGCAATATTCATTAAGATAAAAAAAATTTAAATTCCTTTAGTTCAAACCACTCTCTTTCTGTGAATAAACGAACATATTTCTGACATATCAAAATGAACATACACATAGAGCAGTTTAAATCAGTAGTTTGACAAGTGAGGACCATAAACTTGTTTGATCGAGTTTGTTTAATTGCCAATTATGAACTTCAATTCATAAATTTATCTGGAATCTGGTGTATTTCCTAAAAACTCTACCTGCCGCTGTTTTCAGTTAGACTGACGTCACGCTCAGCTGCTCTCGCTGCTCTCTCCCTTCAACACTCAAAGTGAATAAACAAATGAAAATTTCATCCACACTCTGAACTTACAAGCGGTTTCAAGCGACCAGAGTGTGCTCGGAGCACTCGGAGTGCTCTGAGTGTCAGTTTAGGAATGAACCCACAGTTGCGTTATAACGGCCCACGTATTAAAAAAAAGTGTTGGGTTTAGATCGGGCTTGGGCCGATAATTTACAGTTAATGTGTGGGGGGCCGGGCTGGGCTCGGGCACAAGGTGCACGGGCTCGTGTAGGTTCGGGTTTCATCTTTTGGGCCCGAACTAAATTCTAGTATGACCAGATCCCTTCTTATCTTTTAAGCACCCTGAGGAAAGTTGCCTAGAAAGAAGATGTCTAGTAAGATGCTTATGAACTGGGTGAATGTAGAGTCCTACCCCGAGAACTGTGTGAACGCGGCCGAGCTGCTGCTTCAGGCTCTGAGACGTAAAGTAGATCGGGCTGCAGCACATGGTGCCCAGAAGCTGGCAAAACAATGGGCACTTGCTCTTGGGGTTGGAGGTGACAGTGAACACAGTCACATCCTCGCCTTTGCTTATTATCAGCGACATCCTGAACAAGCACACGAATAAGACTTCACCCTGTAAAACAAAATGTTTCAATCATTAATCGGAGCATCAAAGATTCCATCTAATCCATTCACAGATTCTGATTCTAGGTGGTTTGGTGTGAAAGAGATTTTCCTTACAGTGATGTTGGATGGAAACACCTTATCCAAAAACATAGTCATTATATTTCAGTGAACCTAACCTGTCTCGAATTTTTATATGTAGTAATGGTCAAACAGCTTCTCATCTGGAAAAATGGTACAGTTTTGCTATGCAATGCACTGCATGCTATCCCTTAAACATAATGGATTATAATATATGAAACCTACATTATAAACATTGTGTATTGCTTAACATTTTGTGTAAGAAACATGGGAGCTTTGAGAATTATTAAACACCTCAGATGTCTGGTTTCTTACACCACCACGGTAAACACATTTAACGTTCCTGGAAAAAGCTTTTCTACTTGTCTTTGTATATTAATTATGTGGATGTGTTAAAAAATGAAATGGAAATGTGGCAAAAAATATGCGATTCGAACTGATTGAACTTTTATTATTAAATGTTCTATTAAAATCTTAAAAAGCATCGTTCTCAAACAATGAGCTGAAAACTGGAGTCAGATATTCTATCAACAAGCTTTTCAAAATTTTCAGTAGGACATGTAGGCAATGTCAGCAATTTGGAAATATTTGAAAATACAAGATGACGACAATAGTAAAGCAGACTGTAAGATCATGTATTGCTACAGTGTCAAGGGGCGGAAATAAAAATACATTGTTTAAAATGAATTTATTCAAGTGTATAAATATATTTATTTTATACTAAAAGTGAGGCAGTATATTTGATGTTTACTTTTTATATATACTATACTATACTATACTTTATATACTGTAGAATAGTATGGTGAGGTATACATGATTATACTGAAAATTATAAAGAACGTATATAAAGTAAAGTTTGTAAATGTAAAAATTTTCCAATTTCGAAGAAGTATTAAATTAGTAAACTTTCTATCTGATGCCAAGGTTTTCAGCTCGTTGTCTCCCCCTAGATACTGAAGTCAGGCAGGACAACAAATCTCATCCACCCAGAGTGATCAGTTGATGTAGTGAAATAGGATATTGTTCAATGGTATCTGTGCATAGTATTTGCAGTACATTTTAAGTATAAGCACAACCCTAATATTTATATACATCTCTGCAAAATGTCCAGTTTCTCTGGTTTTATCATTTAAAGGTGCAAGTATTGAACTGAACAACTTTGCCTTTTTAAGAACTGCTAACAATATTTTATAATAGTTTTTAAGAACTGCTTAAATCTTAAATACAGAAGTGGTTAGATTACACTCTGCTTATGTCGTGTCTTCAAATTCACGTTATTTAAAATGTTCTAGTTTTGGATATTTTTATACAGTTGACACAATATTTAAACAAAATAAATGTTTCAGCCAAAGCTGTTGTGTTTTTGATATTTACAAAATTTTACAGCTTTTGCTGCTACATTTTTTGTGAAGTGTAAATAAATGAAAGACCTTTACACTCAGTGTGTATATTGTGTATATTTTTTCCTCTTCTAAAATATGCTTAGTAGTTTATTTATTCTGTACCCTTACTGGCAAAAAGCACAATTAAAAAAAAGTATAAATATATATATATATGTAATTATCCTGTATTGTCATTTTCAAGATTTTAACTTTGTGTGCTTGACGAAATTATTGGGACGCCTGACCATTCTGAAAATGACACCAACTTAATGATACTGCATTCAAACACCTAGACGCCGAATTGGTACCCAGATGTTACTGCGGACATATAAGCTGTACTAAGCATTAGTGAAAATAACTGCCCACTTCAAAAATAATGTTACCCCTCGCTTAGGTAAATCTAGAACCAGGTCTGTTTCCTGTGAGGTACAGACCACACAGTCTGTTGGTAAAAAAAATATTTGTGTATGTTTTCCTTGAAGTGTGAAGGACCCTAATAGCTGGAAGGCATTTGATATGTTTCTAACGAACCTGTTTTGCTGGAAAACTGATCTTTCAACGCATCTGTTACCATCAGGAAGTACAAAACAGTTTTTATACTTAATGACTTCAAATGTCTTTTTTCAGTATTTTTAACATATATACGACAACAATCTTTTTTAATATACATTTTTACCCCTCAAAAACTAACACGTTTGAATTTTAGGTTCTCTACTTCCTTAGCCTAATGCGGAGTTTCCCCTTCGCACCATTTTGTTTATGTCCCGTAAAACGTAATTTTTACACGAAATGGATATTTTTACACAAAATACATATTTCAGCACGGTTTTTAAAAACAAACAATTGACGTATCAACAACATGTTTTGGTTAATGCCTTTTCAAGCCTTCTTTAAAAACAAAATCGCTTCCCACCGAACTCACCTTGTTCCCAAATTCTCGACTGAAGAACACTTTCGGTTTCCTTCAACCCGTGACGCTCCAGCTGTTACAAAGTTTGACCACAGGGTGGCGCTGCGAAATCACATCAGTGCGATGGCGATTCTGTCTTTTTTTCTGTGAGCAGGCTCATTTGACTCGGCTCTTCAATGGGGGAATGCTGAAAACTTCTGAGATTCATGCATATATGCAGAGATGGACTTTTCCCCTCAAACTGCTTGATAATTGCTTGATAAGTTGTCTGATCATATGAATTTTGATGAAAAAACAGAACACTTGAAAAGTCTACAGTATAACCTAATAGCCTGCTTTTTTGAGCTTCAGACAGGGTTGCAGCTGGTTTTCGGAGCCTTGTTTCTGCAACAGTTGAAATTCAGTCAGATGATATCTGCTCTCACTGCTTCTGTCCCACACTTATCTTTCTATCTTCCATTGAATCAGTAACCCATTACCTTCGCTCATCTCTCCAAAGCTCATTTACTCAAATCTGCTCCTTTCTTCCAGAATGAAGCTACTCCATGTCTGTCGGAGGTCCTGCTCTATAACTTAAGGGAACTGAGGGCAGCTTCAGGGCAGCCACCTCATCTCTTCTCGCTCTCTTTTATCCACATTTGCCACTAATTTGACTTCTGCAAATCTTCCTACAGAACCAAGCGGAAGAATCAGCATTCAGCCCTTGCATGTCCTTTGCCACCTTTTCATCTCGCCTTAAATCTGAATCTCCCTGTTTCTCCAGCCTCTCACCAGAAATCTTCCCCAAGTTTTTCAATGAGCAGACTTTTCGAAACTTAGGACATTTAACTACTGTAAGATAACAATCAAGAGGCTTACAGAATTTATCAGCTGCTGCTCTACTCGGGATATACTTGGAAATCAATCCTCACACAGGGACTGTTGACGAGACAAAGCGAAAATGATCAATAAACAGACAGTCTTTACTGCTGCCTGTAGACTAGTCCACTTGTAGAGTGAAATATTTGTCCCTTAGTGTATCAATAATTTGTTCTTCAATATCACTTTGAAGTATCACATATGCATGTTGCTACTGTATTACTGGACAGAGGTAAAGCCTTAAAAATTTGCAGTGATCGTCTCATCAAGCATAGTTGACACCATGCCTAAGGCTGCAAAAAGCAAGAGCTGCTCCGCTATCGTGTCTGGTTTGATGCACTAAGCAGCCCTTCATGACACATTGTATGATGAATTTAATGCTTTTCTGTTCACTGCTCCAGAATTTAAAGTGTTTACCATCCTGCTGATGGTATTCTCCTAGATATCTCTGTAAGAAATTGAGTGGCTATTTGATGTGATGGTGTACAGTCTCCTAGTGTCTTCTTAATATGTCGTGTTTCATACTGCCAGAGTTTTCAAACAAAAATTACAGACAAGTGTCTCCTCATCTCTTACCACATTAGCAGTTAAACCTAAAGAAAGACATGCTTCATCAAATTTCTTTTCTGTTTTTCTGCTGGTTATCTGTCGGAAGCACCAACTGTTTTACTATTTTGTACCTGTTAAATATCTGCCCATTTTTACCCTCTAAAGCAGGTTGCTAATGTAAATTATGTGAATTCTTTGTTACACCATGAAAAATTTACTCAGAAGTTAAACTTCAGTTTCACATGACTTCCCCCAGGTCTCTTACGCCTCACCCATCATGACACTTGGAGAATCACTGCTGTGAAGTATGTTGGACAGGGGGACCTGGCTTGCAATCTCCATTCCACGTCATCCAAAGGTGCTGGATAGGCTTGAGGTCAAGGTTCTGTGTGGCCAGTCAAGTATTTCCACACTGAACTTATCCAACCCTGTATTTATGGATTATCTTTGAAATCAGCCTCCTCTGAAAGATGATTTGTGAATGCCCTACAGGCCTGTGGTTTGTAGAAGATAATAGAAAACATAAGAAATATTCATACTTGTTAAACTTTGGTATTATTATTTAAGTATAATAATTAAATATACACTAATCTTATGTATCCAATTGCTGGAAGCTCATTTTGACCTTGTTGGTCAAGCTTGTGTGTAGCTCAGTTTTGTCCAATGCTTTGTAAACCAGAAGCAGTCTGGAACCAGTCTCCAGAACTTCCACCACCAAAACACCCCAGATTGTCACCTATCCACCATTCAGGTTTCATTGTAGGAACAACACATTGAGTGCTTGCCCTTATCCACACCCACCACCTGACAGAAACCTTTATGTTGCCCACAGTTAACTGAGATTTTCTTTTAACATTCCAGTACACTTGGTCCCAGTTATGAAAACTCCACTGCTTGGGTCATTTGGCCCACAGTTGTTTTTGTTTTTCTTGTTAACACAATAAAGGTTAAAGGTTTTCTGGCAGCAATTCGACAATGCAGTCCCATTGCTCTCAGTCTTTGCTTGTCTGTAGTGAGAGATACTTGTTTCTTTCTGTTCACATTTATCTCAACCCTCAGATCCCGAGCAGACGTTCTCGTTTCTTGGGTTGATCTTTAGCGTTAGGTGGCACTTTCCTTGCCCGGGACTGCTTTTCTTCTAAAATGTACCTTTCTGGGTACTTGGTAGTGAGAGAATTTGTCTCAGCTCAAAGTTTGAGATCTTTGAGAGTTGAGATCTTTGTTCAGTTGTGCTGTGTTTTAACTTTTGAGTTTTAATACGGGACATCAGAAGATTGAGCCAGGCAGTGTATTCATCTCATCACAAATTAGTCAGACAGGTGGCTAAATGGACGAGTCCTGCTTTGTGAAATATCACCCTATTGTAATGTGGTTGCTACCTGCCTAGCCCACTGCTGGAAAAAAGACAAAACTCTGAACAGCAAAATCAATTTTATTGCTTAAATGTGTGATATTTATCAACAACTGTACAAGTAAATTTTATCTTAGCTGATCAGTGTTGATACAAAACTATGGTTTTATCTCTTTGACAAACTGTATTTTGTCAGTAAGCCTTAAATTGAAACTGAATGTATCTTTTGAGGCAAAACTGCCAAGGCAGATACTAACCAGAGACTGATGACACAGAATTAAAGTCGATGGCTGTTTGGATGAGGTCGAATCCTGGGAAGTCCATGGCTATTATGCCAAAACAGACACCTGGCACATTAGAAACATAAACTTGCAGGTAATTATAAAGCCAGGGGTCGATCTTCTCCGCCACTCTTTTGGGTGTCAAGAACATGCCCTCAAATGTGCCGATGCCTGTGCCACTGGAGTAGGTCAGAACAACAGACTGCCCTCCACACATGGTCAGAGCCTTGTTAAGGTTCTTCACAATGTCTTCTTCTTTGTGCTTAATGTGGACAACTTCATAATCTCCCCTGGTGTCAGTTTCCTCAAGAGGGATGCCCAGCTTGAAACTATGCATCTGCACAAATACAACCTTGCCTCTCACCATACCAATAGTTGGCATTTTGGACTGCACCCAGACATTAGCATCATTGCCTATTACTGTCTCAACCAGTGTCTGGACTTTGCTCTTATCAAACAATTCTGGCTTTACACGCACGAGAACCGTCTCACTTGGGTTATTGGACAGGAACTTTTTGATGGTGTCCAGAGCCTTAGTGAATGTCGAGTGCTCATAAATGATCCCATGCATGAGATACACTGTGTTTTCAAAAGCAAATGCCCTGAGGTCCAGGTAGCGTATCCCAGCCTTCAGCTGATCCTCCAGTGTCCACGCCTGGCATTCTGCGGCCGGTCCTCCGTAAAGAGCCATGGTGTCGTGGGTTCCAGGCAGGGTTATTTTTGAAATGAGCAAGTTATCATTCAGGTTCTTCATCCAGGCAATATTGTAGGACTCAGGGAGCTGGAGCTTCGTCCCATCATTAAAAGTCTGCACATTACCGTGAGCCTTCCCTTGAAGTCCCCTGTAAATAATAGAACACGTTCATTTGAACAGAGGATCATTTGAATGGTCCTTTGAAAAATAAAAAACGTTTCTCTTTTGGAAATTTGTTATAACAGAACCTGATTTCACCATTATCACAAATGTAATTAAATTGCTTCCCTGGTAGGGGAGATAGCTAATAGAGATAATAGGTAATGGAAGCTAGTAGCAGCATGCCTCACTTTTCACAGACTTCTCTTGAACAAAAATTTAGGATCTAATTTTTTATGTGACCCTAGACAGACTTGCTTAAGTAGTTTCTGACACTGCGGTCCATACTTCTAGTAGTGTTTTGCCATCCAAATGGTCACTTTGCAAGAGAAGAGTGTTGATTACAGCGGTGTTTCTTTTTACTTTTCCTCATTAAATAAGACATGATTCAGGTGATCACTAATCAGTACTTCATAAAGCAGAATAAGGTGCTTGTGTAGGAATTTTACAGACACTGGTATGGAATGGTTGTCATACTCATAGAGAGGCTGATTAAAAATACATTGCTGTTGTCTATTATTTTTTGCCAGAGCTGTACCTGGGATTTTTGGCACAAATTTTTAAAGACTGCTTTTTGTATGTCTTTTTCACTTGAACAGTTCCATGACCATTTCCCACCCTAACATTTTCCCACTCTGACTGTCCTTCGAAACTTGTGAAATGTTCTTAAAAATTGTTTTTATTGTGATGGCAGAACCCCAGCCCCAACGCAACTGGTGGCAAATTCTCCTCATCACACTTTGACTGTGGTGCTAAACACACAGGTCCTGTGTTCTAGAAAAGGAGCTTTGACAGGGAGCGCCACTTCACTACTATTGTGGACCAGCCATCAGCACATGTAGGGGGTGGGCCTGCCTGACGCAGCACACCTGCTTTTGTAAATAAACAGTCAGGAGAGGCAAAACATGAATGCTATGCACTGTCATAAGAGCCAGGACACCTCCCTCTCACCTCAAAGCTGTTTGGTTCTCCAACCCCAGTCACCCTGGATCACCCTGACCCGCCCCATGTCATTCCCGAAGGTCCAGGCATTCAGATGGCCTACTCACCATCTCCTGCATCCATGGAGATGGACCTTCTTTGCATGTGATGGTTGTAGGCTGGGGCAAGGAACAGCCAGTCATGGTGCTGGTGCACCTGCTGCTGTGGTAAGAATAGCCTGGTTTCTACATCCACCATACAGCTACTGAGAAGCCCCATAAATGGACACAGAGATCCCTACCTCCCCACCTGCCCGACATTTACTCATCAAAGATGGCTTTCTCCACCACCAGAGCACGCACAGAGGCACTCCTGCGATCAACAAGGTGCCCTTTGAGAGGATATGGATGGACCTTGCAGAGCTTCTGTCTAAGTCCACCCAGGGCCACGATTAAATAGAGGAAGTAGAGGAACTGAACAAATGTTTCAAAAACTCTACACAATAGCATTTGAGATCGATATAAAAAAATGAGCAAATCTGATTTCTGACCAAGCATGGTACAAAGAACTGGTCACTGAATTTTTTTTGCCTGGTGCATAATATGGCCAACTATACAATTGCTGGTGTAGCTTAAAAAGAAATACTTGAAGTGATTTGTCTCCATTGAACCTTGGTTACGCAACGCCTGTGCTACCATGTACTTATCTAACCACAATTTATCATTAATTTATTCTTTTATGTCAACTTCTACATGCACAGAATTTTATGTAACTCACACCTTACTACTACATGTCCCCTAAAAAAAGAAGGGTGAAGAAATAGAGAGAATACACAAAAGAAAAGAGATTTACATTACCAGTCAAAAGTTTAGACACACCTTCTCATTCAACAATTTCTTTTGTTTTAATTATTGTCTAAATTTGATATTAATATTGTATATTAATCTACTGCTCTGATGTCAGCTTTGCAGAATTTTGAATCAGTCAGATTCATGAGCAATCAACCTGGAATGGTGTTTAATTAACAAGTGTTCTTCATCAAGAGTTCATTAGAAGAATTTCTTGCCTTCTTAATGTGTTTGGGACCATAATTTGTGATGGTTGTGTTTCTTACACAGTTAGTGATCCTATTCTACTACGGTTCTACCACACGTTGGAGCAAGAACTACTTAACTAAGTAAAAAGAAACAACAGAGCATCTTATCACTGAACATATTCTGGTTTGTTTAACTCTTTATTTGTTTACTGCATAATTCCATTTGTTCCTTCATTATTGTGTTTGTTTTCAATATTAATCTACAATGTGGAAAAAAATAATAACAAAGAAAACAAAGATAAAACATTGAATGAGAGAATGAGTGTCCAAACATTTGACAGGTAGTGTATACTGTATTAAAATGTCACAGATTACTTGCTTTTGTATACTCACAGAATAAGTAACAACAGACCAAATATTAGTTCAGTTTTCATCTTCTCCATCTTTGCCTGTAATTTGAGGTAGAACAAGTGGAAAACAGACATTTGTCAACAAAAAAAGATTAAGGTAAATCAAAGTAAATTAGAAAGCTAGGAAATGCTTTATGAGTAAAACAGACTTTTACTCTATCTAAATGTTGATTATAACTTTATTAATGCCAATAATTGTGGCTTTTTATTAGCAATCAATCAATATTACAGCAATTACACAGCGCATGAATGAATCAATTTGATTTTGAAATCCTAACCTAGAGTCAAGTTATAAAAGAATAGAGTAAAAAAAAAAACTAAAATAAATACAACCAAAAACAGCGTACTCACTTAACTTGGCGCTGCTGGATCACACAGAAACTCTGGATAAAAAGTGCCTCACTTATGTACTGTGGAAAAGCAGGGCGTTCATATTTATCATGCACTACAAGGACATTAGGCTGCTGAATGTTATCTGTGAACACACAGCTTCCACTCAGAGCACCGGACCTTTTATGGTAATGTTTTTGGCTGGAGTAAGATTAGAATGAAGGTTAGCATGCTCCATTTTTTCATGCGTTTCTACATTATTTGAAGACAGCATCTGCACTTCACTTCGTGTAAAACTTTCATAATGACTGGACCAATAGTAATGCTCCCGAATTACATAGAATGTGGTGTTTCTCATTAACTTAGTGTCACAGAAGCCATCCAAATAACCTGTGTAGCATGGAGGATAAACCCAAATTTCGCGAGAGTGCAGGTAGTCCACAGGTGTGGTGGCCCTGAAATGTCAACACAATACAAAAGCCACAACACAGATGCAAAAGCTACATATAAAGGGTGTGCAGAGCGGCCACTATTTGTATCTGAATTTGTTAAAATGTAAAATTATTCGTATTCGTATTTGTACTTGTATTCGGCGTCAGAAACTCCTCCTGAACGTGGTGGTGGGATCGGGGATTCACAACGAAATTCCTCATATGCATTTAAACCCATTCACCAAGTGAAAGATGGGTCGCCATGAATTCTGCACCCGTGTGGAGAAATGTGTGGAGACGGTCTCGGGGAGCAGTGTGTGGGGACAGGGAGCAGCGTGTGGGGAGCGCTATGTGGGAACGAAACTTACTCAGAGTACCTCAGAGGTTCCTGCAGTCTGGAGGATCAACCCACGACTTTCTGATCCCAGGGCAAGTCCCAAACCACGTGAGTGTGTGACGGAGGGAGGGAGGAGAAGGGGCGTGGCGTTCCGAATACAAATATTTTTTAAGTATTTGTCCGAATACGGTATTCGTAAAAAAACACGTTATTTGTGCCAATCCGAATACCCTAGTTGTATTTGTCTCCACCCCTGATGTGTGTGTGTGTGTGTGTGTGTGAGGAAAATATACTTTGTTCTTGAAAAAACAAAAACCAACAGAAGAAAAATTCTAGGCTACAGTCTATAACACTCATTCTCAGATCAGTTTTCCTGTCCCTGCCACCTACCTTTAAAAACACCAGCAAAATTTGAGGATGGTTGAACTGCATTCATCTTCATGCATACAGAGACCCATTGAATGTATATTAACTATATTTCTTATTGTGCATATAGGAATATACATTTCTATGTTTTTGTCATTTTACATGTGCATACACTTCGTCCATTTTAGTTTCATATTTCCTTCTCATGCTTGGCAAACTTTTCCGGTCATGTTGTGGCTTTTGTATTGTGTTGATATTTCTGGGCCACCGTACACACAGGCTCTGATGTGAAAACACACAATAAAGTTAAGATTCCAACCAGCGACATACAATCATTAGTTACAGGGACAGTCCCCCTGGACTGACTGAGGGTTAAATGTCTTGCTCAAGGAAACAAAAGTTGAAAATGGGGTTCAGAACTGTGGCCTTTGTGGTCATCATGGTCACAGGCAAGTGTTTTATCCACTACACCAGCGTTTCTCAAACTATGGAGCCTCGATTCTGCACCAATCAAAAGTCAATCAGATTCAGCTCTGATCTCAGCAGAAGTCACCGTGCGCCTCACCCCTTGACTTTACAGCCTGCCCCTTGTTTCAGTTTCCTAAAATTTTCACCGTTCCCGCTCTTGGTCTCTTTTACTTCAATAATGCGATCAGTATATAATGGCGTGGTCAAAGCAAGCGAGTCTTGATTCTTTCTCTTGGAGGTGTCCCCCAAAGGGCCCTTCCTCTCCATGTGTCTCTCTCTGTCTCTTTTCTGAACTGGCAGTTGAGATTAGATTCTCTGCCCGGCCTGGCTCAACTCCGGTCGGGCTTATTTTTGGGCCCGATCTCAGCTCTAATTGACAGCCACGAAAACAAGGGACAGAAACAGAAAAAGTCAGCACACTTGCTCCGGGCGGCTGTGTCAGCGTGTCTTCCTCATTTCGACCAGTTAGTGGCAAGAAAGCAGGCACACCCATCACATTATAATGTTGATTATAATTTTTGGTTGCCAAATAATCCCTGAGGGTGACTAGACCTGTAATTTAAGGTAGGTTAAAAGCCAATCTGCACGCTCAGCGCCATTTGGCGGTGTTAAAAAGTGTAGTTTAAAAAAGCATAAAGTAAAAAAATATATAGACATGTGCTAAAAGAAAAAGGGAAAAAAATAGTAATAATAAATTATAATAATAACTCCAGCCGAATTACTATATATCTGTATATTTACTTGGCAATAATATGTTTGCTTGGAAATAATCTCAAATGTAGCCAAAGCACTCCTTTTAGGTCATGTTTAATTTTGTTGTCACATAGGCATAAGCAGCAATAAAACCTATACTATATTAGTGGTGTAATAATAATTCAAATAATAATAAAAACAACAAGAATAATAGTAATACTATCTGTCTGTAATAATAATATCTATCTATCTGTCAATCTATTTATCTATGTTGATATGCGTGTGTGTGTGTGTGGGGGGGGGTTGTTTATACAGGGCCCTGCAGCCCCAAACCTGACATGACTGGTCCCCAGGACTAATAAGTTTGAGAAACGCTGCACTAGACTACATGTGAAAATGAATTAATTTGGCTTTTATGAACCTGAGTTGGGTAATAATGTTTAGACCTCATACTTGTCTAGCCACAGTTTATCATTTTTTGTCAAGCTACAGTTTATCAACACATATGCAGACAGCATTATGTGAGTCAGGTGTGAGATTGGAGATAAGGTGCATTCCCCTACTTATTTCAATAAATGCACTGATACAGAACTGGGTTATCTTTATGCCATTAAACATTTCAATGACTATTCCTAATTGTATAGGTCTAACATGTCCCAATTTTGGGACATTTATTTTGATAATCCTGAATTCCCCCTTTCTTGACTCACTTTGATGTGCCCCATGAGGCTAGCATCTGCTTACCTTGGTCTGTTAGAATCCTGTGTGAGTTCCTATCTGTTACCTGTCTTTTTTCCAAATACTAAACCAGCCAGTGTTACATCTGTGTGCTTTGCCACCTGTCTCCATGCACTTATAAAATAATAAAAAAGCCTAAATAATTGTGTTAATTTAGGATTTTTTAATAATTGATACAGTAAGTTAGGCCCGGGATCAAACACACTAGGGTCTTTCATATATTACTATGTGTACAGTAGATTACAGTGCTATTGTTTCGGCTTCTACTGTCAAACTTTTGTCCTTACCAGCCTTTTGTTCCTATTTGCCTTAGTATTGTAGTTAGGAACTTATATTTTGTAAAATTCTCAATGTTTAATTTTCTCTTCAGTTTAGTTTTGTGACAGGTTCACTTCTTTGTTAGAGCCCCTTTAAATCCACTAAAGGAACATCAATCAAGCCCCAAGTTAGAGGGCTTTGTTATGTTTAATTGATTTATTCAAATGTCACTCCTCTGAAGTGGGTCAGACTCAGGGACTGGACTGAAAATGAGAGCCCTTGAAAGTCATTCAGTAAGCCCAGAGTATTGTTGCTCAATTCTTTTAAAACATACAAACATGCACAAATGTCTTTGCAAACACAATATAAAGAAAGGAGATGCTATCTCTCATGTAAAACATTTTTACACAATTTTCTCTTCACTGTATTTTTTTTTTTGTTTCATTTGGGATAAGACCTTTGGATCAAAATACTGTGAAATGCCCCCCCCAGTATTGATCATTTGATCAGCCAGATTAAGTCTAATTTGGGGGTCATCCAATAAGGATGTGACTCTGCTCTCTTCCTTCTGGACAGGCTTTACTTTGGATTTACGTTATCTGGCTTAATTGAGTTTTACTTTGTAAAATACCTCCTTGTTGTGATGTGACAGCTACCAGTCTAACCTGATTTGATGCTTGAGAAATCACAATGCTCAAAACACATTTTAAGGCTGTTATCTTTATTGTGTAATCCAATACAACAGAAAACTCCATATAATCTTCACTGAATCATGTAAGCATGTGATTTGTCTCTTCGGGATAATTTCATTTCTCAATGATCCTCAAAGTGACGTTTAAATTAATCTTTCATGGTAAAACTCAAAAGGCCTAGACAGAGACTGATCACACAGAATTGAAGTCAACAACTGTTTGGATGAGGTCGAATCCTGGGAAGTCCATGGATATGATGCCAAAACAGACACCTGGCACATTAGTAAGATAAACTTGCAGGTAATTATAAAGCCAAGGGTCGATCTTCTCTGCCACTCTTTTGGGTGTCAAGAACATGCCCTCAAATGTGCCAATGCCTGTGCCACTGGAATGGGTCAGAACAAGAGACTGCCCTCCACACAGGTTTAGGGCCCGGTTAAGGTTCTGCACAAGTTCTTCCTCTTTGTGCTTAATGTGGTCAACCTCATTTTCTCCCTTGGTGCCAGTTTCCACAAGAGGGATGCCCAGTTGGAAGCTATCTTTCTGCACAAATACAACCTTGCCTCTCACCATACCAATAGTTGGCATTTTGGATTGCACCCAGACATTAGCATTATTAGCTATTGCCATCTCAACCAGACCTTGGACTTTACTCTTATCAAACAATTCTGGCTTTAATCGGACAAGAACTGTTTCACTTGGGTAGTCGGAAAGGAACTTATTGACAGTGTCCAGAGCCTCGGTGAAGGTCGAGTGCTCGTAAACAGCCCCATGCATAAGGTACAGCGTGTCTTCAAAAGCATATGCCTTGAGGTCCAGGAAACGAATCCCAGCCTTCAGCTGGTCCTCTAGGGTCCATGCCTGGCGGTCTATTGTTGGACCTCCGTAACGAGCCATGGTGTCATGGGTTGCAGGCAGGGTGAGTTCCGAAATGAGCAAATTATCATTTAGGTTCTTCATCCAGGCAATATTATAGGAATAAGGGAGCTGGAATGCTGTTGCATCATTAAAGGTCTGAACCTGAGCATGAACCTTCCACTGGAGACTCCTGTGAAAAAATAGAAAATGGCAGATGCTCATTTATCATTTGAAAAGAACTGGTTTGATTAAAAATATAGATGTTGTTCTTTTGGAATGTTTAGAGTCCAATTTCCCCCTTTTTGCAAATGTAATTAAACTGCCAGACAATGCATCCTTAGTATAGGGGCTATGAAGTTAATATGGTTAATAAGTAACTGAAGCTGACGTGGAAAAGTTAGCTGCCTATGACATACATTAGAAGTTCCTGGATTTGTGTTCCAACACCCATGTTGGAGGACATCACATCTAAAATATCACCTCAATGTAGAGGATTACAGAGCTAACCCGGCGGTCCAAGGCAGCATAGCCCGAACCCAGCACCGGCAGTCAGCAACACTGGACCAGGCACTCAGACCCTATCTGTGTTATATATCCGTGACCCATTAACTAACTCCCCATCAAAATTGTTTGTTTATTGAGTTTATTTTGTCACATACCGTAGTGTGAAGGGGTGTTAATCTGTTGTTACCTCTAGAAAGTGCTGGACTAGGACAAAAAATTAGCCCAGGCATTTTGAGCCTTGATCAGCCTACCATGATATTGTTCCCCAGGCTGGGGGGGTGGCTGATGGGATTATTCCCAAAGGCCAGTCCAGCGCTGCTTCTAGGTCATAATGTGGCTTGAGATGCATGGGCGCCAGAACCATTATATGTGAGGGAGACGTGTTCCATCCTACTTTTAAAAATCAGTTTCCTCCCACCACTCACTTATCCACCCAGCGATTTGAGTGAATTACGTGAGACACAGAGTAAAGAATAATTAATTTAATCACTTCACACTTTCTTATGGCTGAGATATGGTTTTATAAACTTTTTGAGAACATTTTAGATTAAAACATATTTTAATCTAATAATTTTTTACTTCTCAAATAAACTTGCTAATGTAAACATGCTGTTACCTGTAAAATAGAGATGCATATTGTTTATCTGAAACTGTTATATTTGTCCTTGTTTAGAAATTATGGATTGTCAGCAGTGTCAGAAACTACAAAAGCAAGGCTATGTAATATCATTGGGAGGGGCCCATATCCTCAAATTTTCTTGTAATTTATTTTTATCAACTTACGATGTTTACAGCATTTTATTTCCCAGGACAGTCTCTCAGCCTCTCTTAGAAGTTTTTTGTTGTTTGTGGCTGTTTTTGTTACTGTGCCTGCAAAAGGGAATTTAAATCACCTCTGCTCTTATTGACGGCTCTGTTTTGTTTCTCTTCAGCGAACACAGAAACATTACACAGGATTCAGAGTCTTATGCCCTGAATACTTAGGCAGTACTAACTGTGTTCTCTGTTTCGCCCAAGTAAAAATTGCACATCTGTTGAGCCCGACTGATCTCCAATTCTCCATTGATGCCCCAGTGCACCATCTTCCTGGGGCTGCCATCACTGGGGTCTTGTGCCATAAGATCCTTTACTGGACTGGCTGCGTTCGATTCCCTTCGCGATCCTCTCCTGTCCAAGGGCAACTGCTGTTTAAAACTCTAGCGTAGATTGTTGTTACTGTTAGCAGTAGGTGGCCATTATGATACACATAGATACACAAAGGCCTTTTCTTGTTCTCCATGGAGAGTCGTTTATTCTTTGTCTATAGGTCAACCAAAGGAGGATGGGTTGCCTTTTTGATTCTCCTGCCTGAGGTTTATTTCTACAGCTTAAGAATCTTGTCTCTGTTGCCTTTGGCTTGCTAATATGCACTCAGACCTGGGCTCTGTAAAGCTGCTTTGTGACAATACATAGATCAAATTTAATAGCATTAAACTGCTATTAAAAATGTGGGTGATTTGCCACATATGGATGTTTTGAAACTTTTTTTTCAATCAACAAAATATATTTTCCCTCCACAATATTTGCCTGAACTAAGCATTTTGTGGTACTTGTGGTAAATGATGAAAATTGGGCAAATTTTTTATCTTTTATGTATATAAAATTTGATTTACATGGGATTACAACAATCATCACAGCTTGTTTTCTTTTATATACTCACAGAATCAGTAACAACAGACCCAGCATTTGTTCAGCTTTCACTTTCTTCATTGTTGCCTGTAATTTGGGAAATGGTATATATATAAAGACATAAAAATGAAAAAATTCAATCATACAAGAAGTGGTTGATCGAACACACAACTTTCAAATTCATGATTGAATTATTGATCATTTAAATAATTATTTAAAATAAATTATAATTCAATAAATCAGACAGCTATAGGTGACACTTTTCCTGTCTATTTAAGTGGGTTTATTGTAAGCTTTGACTTCATTCCTGACTTTATGAACAATCACTCAATGTTTGACAATATATTGTCAATTACCGGTAATTGGTATTGAGACCCTAAAGTCTGGTAAAAAACAAAAAGTGTCACAATGTAATATAAAAATTGCTAAAATAAATGACAAAACTAAAAGTAGGTTACTCACTTAATGGTTGTTGCCGTCTCTTGAGACTAAGACTGGATCACACAGGGACGCTGGATTAAAGGCTCATTCTTATGTACTGTGGAGAACCAGGGCGTCCACATTTAACTTTTGCTAAAAAAACATTAGATAATGAACGTTATCTGTAAACGCCCAGCTTTAGAACATACCTCTGTGTAAAAATATATTTTCCTGGAGCATTATCAGGCCAACTGTTTGCTGAAGTGTTTTGAATTAAGTGATTTGGCTTCATTGATAATGGTGCCAGGTCGTACTTGCCTTACCACACTTTTCCATTCGTTTAACCTGTTACATCAACACATACGCACACAACATTATGTAAGTCAGGTGTGAGATTAGAGATCAGGTACATTAAGGATTATTTCCTACTTAATTAAATACATGTGCTGATAAAGACCTGGGCTATATTTATACCATAAAATTACCATGACATGACTGTTCTTAATCATGACAGGAACAGAAACCTGAATTTAGATTATGCTAAAATGACCAGCACAACTTACAACCTTCTGCATACATTTTTGGTACAAAAGTTCTCATTTTATTTTTATACAATATTATTATAAAATATAATGCATAGATGGGCGGTACAGTGGCGCAAGGGTTAGCAATGTTGCCTCGGGCTGTGGTGGAGTGGCGGGCTGAGTAAGGGACGCGATCCCTTGGGCGAGTATGCATATGGCCTGAGTTTGCCCGGCCAAGATCTCCCGAAGTTCTGCTGGGTCCATTGTAATGATCACAGATACGGACTAGAGCCCTGCGCGGTACTGTTTTTTAAATCCCACTCCCGCCTGCTCCCGCTGAATTTCGAACCATTACCGCCCGCTCCCGCTACATTTCTGACGATTCCCGCCCTCACTCTTTGTCACTCCCGCCTGCTCCCTCCCACAGGGCTCTAACACAAAGTCCAGCTATGTTTGTTACAATTTTAAAGTTTTTCCATATCTCAAAACTTTCCCCGCTCCCGCCCGCTCCTGCCCGCTCCCGCCCGCAGCAACCTAAAACCCACCCAATCCCGCGAGATTTGAGTTGTGTCCCGTCGGGACCTGCGGGATCCCGCTCCCAATGCAGGGCTCTAATACGGACCCAATTGCAGAAAAATAATAGTTTTCA